>JZKD02S1673902.1:273152-291386 GCA_000966675.3 Picea glauca | reverse complement strand
TAATAGATAAATTTAATCATTTTTAACCATATAATGCAAGTTTTATATCGTTGCAGAATTATCATCCAATAATTGGAGAGTAAATAAACCATAAACAAATGATAAAGCATGTGCATATATAGTACAACAATGTTTTTATGTGGAAACCCAAAGCGGGAGAAAACCACATAATGATTTTTCTTATATGTCTTGAATAATTACATTCATTGGAAGCACCACCATACTTTGTTTTCCAGCTGCAACTAGAAGGAGGCTCCAACCCCGTAGTTTCTCAGGCTACAACCTGAGGGTAGCTCCAACTCCTCAATTCTCTAGCTACAACTAGAAGGAGGCTACAACCCCCTAAGTTCTTCGACTACAACCAGAAGGTGGCTACAACCACCTATCCTTGCCCATCCAACTTCCCTGAAATATAAATTTCAAATGTAGACAACCTATCACTGTCACTGAATCAGCCACTGCCACTATCAACCTGTACCAATAACATGTAACAACCTGCACCAAAAAACCCGTACCAATAACCTGAACCAACATGTACCATGCATCAACCTTGACTCGTCAATATGTACCAACATAATCAACTATACACCTCATGTATGTTCCATCTCATCAACTATAGGCCTCATGTATGTGCCAACTCATCAACTACTTGTCTCAACCATGTACCTAACATGTACCTCAACCATATACCAAAGACATACACCAATATAACCATCAAAAGTTATCTAACAATTCATCACTCTATCCATAAACCAAATACCATAAACCCTTACATCAAACCATGTACCACAACCTCATTTTCATGTAGCCTCAAGATAAACCAACAACTTCAACAACAAATCACAACCAAAAGACCAATACCCATATGCCAAATACCAACAACAAAATACCAATTGTATCCCTCAACAAATATGATATATGTAGCAATATTGAACATCCAATACCATCTTAAGAACTAAACCCTACCTCAAAAAACATACCTTAAACAAGATGTTCCATATCTCTCATAAATAGACCCCAACCATATTGCTGTCGCGATTTTTCTTCCGCACTTTTTCTGTTGCGATCTTTTTGTCATGATTTTTCTGCTGTGATTTCTATGCCGCACTTTTTCTTCCGCCATTTTTATGTCGTGATTTTTCTATCACACTTTTTTTGCCACACTTTTTCAACCGCGAGTTTTCTTCCATGATTTTTTTGTCGCACTTTTTCTGCCACACTTTTCCTGTCACACTTTTCCTGCCACAATTTTTCTGCTGCAAATTTTCTTTATCAATAATACCTGCCCAAATAACATTTCACAAAAATAGATATTCAATGATATTCAAGTGTGATTAAATGAGATATATTTGCCTCTTATTTATACTTTCATGTAGCATTACACTTTCCTTATTTTAGGGATTCCTCCATTTAATTTATTATTTAAATAATTTCTTTTGCAAACACATGACTTTTGAGGGCTTTTGTATGACTCATGAGGGTTCTTCAACTTCATATGGCCATAAATATCTAACTGTGAGGAGTTATGTGACATTCCACATACTACCAGAAATGACATGATAAGAACTATCCATCTAGGATAGTGTCACTGAAAAATTCACTGACCTTCATCTCATTATTCTACAATTAAGCATGGATTCTCTAACCATACATCTAGGATAACTCAATCTGCAAAATGTCTTCCCGTGAGGGATTTCACCATAAGGAGACCACTTTGGAGTTCATCCATTTGTACTTATTATCAACCATGATAAGACAATAATGATTTATATTTACATAAAGCAAACTTGGGTCCATTACCCAAACCTTTGTGCTACCGTTCTTTCTTCAAGGGTTGACATCAATGACAACCAACCTTAATCCCGCCCTATTTAAAAAAAAAAACATGAAAAGAATGGAAACGTGGAAAATTTTCGTGGAATAATCCGTCGATATGTAGTAGTGAATCAACAATACTGACCTGTACTGACCTTCCTCATTTATTCATTCCATTTTAACTAAAACACTTTGCAATATGAATAGGAAATAGTCTATAACCATTATTAATCATTCGAATGAAATTACAAGAAAAAACACTTATTCGTTCATCGATTATTCCAACTAGCCAAATGATTGAAGGGAAATTACTTTCCACCCAACCATAGGATATTGTGCACTATGATTTTCTGCAACATGCCACCCTCGTGATAGGCCCTGATACCACCAGGGGACTATTTTAGCTGACTGGAAAATCAAGAAACTATTAAGGAAGGTTACTCTCCTTCACTACACTGGAAACAACAAAATTTTCCATCTTCCCACTAAGCTCAGGACCTTGTTGACGGGCATACGTGACACATCGTCAACTAGAAGGTCAAATCTGGACCGGGGTTGTCTAAATAACCCAAGCCATTTGGAATTAAATGACCCGATGTGTTTAATGGGTCTGTTGGCTAACTAAAATCCTAAAAATAAGAAAAAAAAAAAACTTATCTAAAAGATATAATGCTATGAGTATAATTTACTAATTACAAGTGTTCAAATAAAAATATGAATATGTGCATATGATTATATACAGTCTATATACAACTTTCAAGATTTACTTGTCATCTTGTGAAATGGATGTTCTTAAAAGTGTTTATAAATAGATAAAGAAAGCACATACATTTTATGTTTTTTTTTTAATATTTAAATATCTAAAACTAATGAATAGTAAGCAAAAATGAAATAAGAATACATAAATAGTTGAAGCTAATTCATGATATCTTATTCCATTAATAAATAATTTGACTAAACAATAAAAAAACTAACGTGTAACTAATCGATTAACTAAGTTTATCTTTCTATGTAATTCGAGCTCCTAATTGTCCTGCATGTGAGGGAAGCCTATGAAAAAACAATGTTAATACTCTGAGAATAAACTCAAAGGTGTATTTAAGTGAGGATATAGAAACATAATGATAAATGTAAAGATATGGTGATCTTATGATAATCAACACTTAGAATGAAAGGAAACTCAATTCAAAGCATTAATATTATCTATCATTTAATATCTAGAATAAATCAAGAGTAATCAAATGATAGATTAATCACAGATATAAAAATGGAATAACAAATTATAGACATCATCAAAATACTTAATAATATGAAACACCATATGATAACCAGACTAAAGATGCATCGAGCATAATAATATTTCATAAGATCGAGGCAATGAAAGAACATAAAATGGAATAAGCATCACACAGGTCTAAATCCGAATGGTGAATAGCTTCTCCATATCAGTTCTCAAAAATCACATGTCCATAAAGTATCCCAGCAAAAGTTATCTTCGCCTACTAACAATGATCACTATTTAAACTAGTTTTGGACTCACAAACTCCTATCATGCAAGATAGAGTGTGTTGGTGTCTAAAGTTGTCCTAAAAACAACCTTAGTTTAACATTAATTTATCAACCCAAAGATTCGTCTTTTATCTCAAGAATATCGGCAAAGTCTATGCAGGTAGCCTAAAATCGTGTAGCTAAACCAAATTTGAGTTCATCAACAATTAAGTTCCTCAAACGTTCACCAAATATTCTAAGAGCTAAATGGAATTGAAATCTGATTACTAAGATGTCGTGAAATGGAAAGGAACTAATTAATCTATTGAATTTACTTAACTCGAAAGAAGTAATTGAATCTAACTAAGGACTTGCAAAATTAACTATCAATTATGAATTCTGATTACTCGAAAGGAAATGACAAATTACTCTATCTATGGAAAGAAACAACAATTATAATATAATCGGAAGATACAAATAATGTAACTTTTCCGAAAGGAACAACTATTGTAACTTTAACCGAAAGGAGTAACAATTGTAAATCCGAGGAAAGGGAACAACACGGATGAAAATGTGAGGAACTGTCAAGCAATAACTTCAGAAATGGAAATCATAACGGAAATCATTAATACTTGAGGGAAGTGTCTATCTTCTATATGCAAACAATCATAAAATCATTAACACGCTTATGCATTTATCCTTGGCTATTATAAAAGAGATTTGAATCAAAAAATAGAAATCAAACTTCGAACTAATACAATTACAGAACGAAACACTATCTCTTTCAGACTGGGCCCTCTATCTTTAGAAGTACTGCTATGAGAAACTCAGAGAACAGGAATGATAAAAACACTCAAAACTTTCATTGATTCCATAGCTGGTAAAACATTTACAAAAACTGCTTGTGCATAATAGTTCTGAATCTAATTACTTGAATGCGTTTTTTCCTCTTTTTTTCTAGATCTATTACCCTCTTATATATTACAATAGTTTGGGTAAATCAATCTATCCCTAGGATCAAAAGATCCTCAGGATTTCTTTACTATTATAAAATTACAATATAAAAATGCATTATCTTCAAACTGCTTTGTGCCTAAAAAGTCTTCAACCTCCAATAGCTTGCGCATAGACAAAATCTCTTTGGTTATCTTTGAAAGTTATTTATCCAATTCTGCAACAAAATCAAACCATTCCAATCATAATTTAGAATATATTTAATAAAACTTTAATAAAAACCCTAAGAGACATATTAATCATATTCTTTCCTATCTATCCCTAACTATCTAAAGAATCAATCAAAATCATATCATGAACTATGGGAAAAAGTAAGATATGTATACCTTTTTCGTAACCCAACGTACCCCCCATCTTAGCTTCTTGCATGTCCTCATGCAAGATAGAGTCTTTCATGTAAACCAGTTATATTGTAGGGAGGAAAAGTAGGTTCACCAGGTCTCCTGAAACCATGGTTTCTTTTGATTTCATCAAAATCGGCGTCCTATCTCTTTTTATTCATTTGAAAATCCTTCTGGTAAACTTCTAGAGGAAACCAGAGGAGAGGGGGTTTATACCTGCATCCCATCCAAGCAAGTCCTTCCTCCTAGAGTAGTTTAACATATCATTCTACTCTGAAGGTTGCTGCAAAGAAATTCCTGTATCCAAAGGGCTCTCTAATTTTAACCTCATCGGAGGATACATCCCATCTTATCTTGGAAGTAGCAAGAGCTTCTTCCTTGAATTCTCCAAAATATGTGATACCTGAGAGGATGACATGTAAATGGATAGGAGACAATGAGTCCACAACCCCTGGCCTTTTCATGAAGGTCTTGTGTCGCATGATGGCTAGGAAGGATTTTGGGGGCTCTCTTCTAATCCAAAGATCTAAACCAGTTTCTCTGTTTATGAACATTTTGTGGGCCTTACCCCATATGACCTGGTTCCTAGTAAAGTACAGGAATGCCTGGAACTGTATGTTCCCTATGAAGAGGCCAGGTTTGTCTCCTCTAACTTCATCCAAAATTAGATTATGGAAATATAATTCACACAGAAGGTATTGTACCTTCTCTTCCTGATCTCTGAAACATGAAATAAATTATGGAATAGTGGCAAATGAAATGGGTTTACCTACTATGATGGCTTTTACACTCAACAATAGATACCATTCCAACAAGAATAAAACATAATTAGTAGCAGGGGCTCTGCAATTGATGGCATCAAATTAGACATCACAGATGTGTTTGATTTTCTCCAAAGCTTCTTCCAATTGGGTTTGCACCTTTTTGGTCTTCTCTTGGGCTCTGGTAAGCGCAACATAAGTCTCACCCTCTGTTGTTGTCATATCCTTCAATTTTTAACAACCCTTTGATATTCAGTTCTAGTTACCATTTCATGTTGGTGTTGGACCAATACTTGTTGTGATTGTGTAAGTTCTTCTTTTAGTCTACCGATGATGACACTTTGTGCCTGAGATTGAGATGTTTGGTGTTCTTCCATAGCACTCATCTCCTCCCTGGATTGAATCAATTCTTGTTGGGCTTGTGAAAATTCTTCTTTTAGCTTATGAATGATGGCACCCTCTGCCTGAGATTGGGATGTTTGATATTCATTCATTTCTTCTCTAGAGAGAATTAATGCTTGTTGGGTATGTGCAAGATCTGCTTGTCTATTCATGATAGTACTCTATTCCTGAAATTGCTCTATTATCGTTAGTAATTCACCTCTGTTTTGAGTCAGGGTTTGCTGAGACTGCAGTAGTTCTTCCTCCAGTCTCCTAATAGTAGCATTTTTCTCAAAAATTTGAGTTGTTTCCCCTAAAATCAGAGTATCTATTTGTATCTCAGTATCAACCATCTCTTGTGTTTCTAGAGGAATTACATCTTCATCCTAAACTGCTGCTTCTTCTACCATTAATTCCTCGGGATCTGTCTATATTCCTACAAAAATTGTACTAGCTTATTTCTTAGGAAGAGGGTTTCTTCCTTGCATTCTACCCTTTTTGTTTTTCTTTCTTCTGTGGATCTTGTCTGCTAGTTCTAACTGTTTCCTCAATTCCTTGATAATCTCCTTGATTTTTCCCACTTTCTTCTTTAATATCACAACCCTCTTAGCCTTCTTCTTCAACAATTTGTTTTCTTTCTTTAATTTCCTAATTTGTTTCTAGATTTTAGCTGATTTTTGTTGATGAGGAATCTCGAGGTCTTCTTCATTTTGTCCAACAGATGGTTGTCCCTTTGTTTCTTCCAAGTGCTCTGGTTGTCCAAGAGGGTCTCTTGTTTCAAAAATAAATTCCTCCTGTGTTATATTGTCTGGAAAAGATATTTCGATGTTAGGAAAGTCTTCAACTAGCTTTGAAGAGGAGGCTAGTTTTGGTTCCTTTTCCAGATTATGTTCATCTATGTCAGTTAAAGTTCCTAAATTCCCCAAAACCTAAGCTATTTATATCTCATAACTCTTCAAAAAGTGTCTTGTCAGGTGCTCTGCTACAGGTTGGGTGTCTCCCTGATTATCCTTTTGTGTTGTCTGCTCGTCTTGCTCAATTGCTTGAACATTTTTCTGTAAAGGTTGTTCTATGAAACTCTAAAGTTATTCAGGGTGCTCTGTTGCATCCTGAATTACTTCTGTTGTTTCCTGAATTTGTTTTCTTCTCTTCCTTGTCCTAGGGGGGATCTAAGAGAAACCATTGTTCTTTTCTTTCTTTTTGTTGATGCTTGAGTCTGTGAGGTTTGGGCCTCAGTGATTTGAGCAGGTTCTGCTTCAAATTCAATCTAAGGTGGTGGAATTTCTCTTTGGGTGGTGGTCGCCTGCTCCAGTTGTGGAGGTCTATTGGTCTCAATGATTTGAGCAGGTTCTTCTTCAACTTCAATCCGATGTGGTGAAATTTCTCTTTGGGTGGTGGTCGCCTGATCCAGTTGTGGAGGTCTATTGGCCTCAATCAAATTCTCCCAAGTCAATTGAGTTTGACTCAATGCTTTATCCACTATTAGTTTTACTAATCTGTGGTGGCTAATGACAATAACAGGATCCTTGGACTTTTGTGTTCTCAAGGCAACTTCATGTAGTATGGTATGCAGGAAGAAAGATAAATCAAGTACTAACCGTTTCTTTAAGGCTGCCAACAATTTGAGATGGCGTGGTCAAATTACATTGTACCGTCCATTGCAAGTGATGTAGCACTAAACTATCCCCGTCAATTCCTTCCACGGTTCACTGAGGGTACTGGGATTAAGTCCCTTTCCTTTTTTGTCTAATTCTTCCCCAAATTCTGTGAAAGATTCCATGACTTCCCTCAGCTTCGTGTATTTCCCTTTCCATTGAATTCCTGTGTTAGGGAGGCCTATGAATTTTGCTACGATTTCTGAGGTAACAAAAATTTGTATGCCTTGGACTGTAGAGATTTCTCCTTGCAGGTTTTGAAAGAATTCGAGTGTAACGTTTGTGTCATAACCTTGCAAGAAGCTGAAGTACTCGGTCCACCCTAGGCGATGTAGGATTTCTCTTGCCTGTTCTGTAATATGGAGTAATGTTGGCTCTCTGCGCACACTTCTATCACCGATATTTTTGTGAGAAAGAAAGAACGACTATCGTTCCTGTTTACAAATTCGGTTAGACCAGATTTGGAGAAACATATGCCAAAAATGGAAAATATCAATAACAATGAATGTATAAAGACGTGGGTTTTTTATTTATTGCAATCATTACAACTAGTCGGGAAGTGTGCAAAGGATCCCCCTCATTAATGTAGAGGTCATCCTCGACCATCAGTGTAGGCGGAAGAAATGAGTGCAGTTATTTTGGGTGAGAGGTAATGATTGCATTACCGCGGCCAGTAGGGGCTAACCATATATAATTTTCAAAAAGACACATGCCACCAAAAATTATTTAAACGATAGTCGTTTGATGTGTGGAATTTGTAAAGTTAGTACACCTATGTGAAAAAAATGATTTTATGGAGAAATAAATAAAAAATAAATTAAATCTGTTCATTTTATTTTTTTTAATAGTCCACATAACATAATATTGTTATTGTTCCCGGTGATTGAGTATAACTGATATGATAGACTCATTATTTGAGTAAAGGAGATCTGGAGACACACATAAACTTGGTATTTTGAGATAATATTCCATACCATAGGCAGAGTCACTGCTTCTGGCAGGGTTTCCTTTTAACCCTTAGATTAGCCTTTATCCTTAATACACATGCGAATCATCTTTTTCCAAAAATACCATTATCCTGGTTTGGTAGCCAGATGATGATAATGCCACTCACTAGATTGTAACTTAAGTGAACAAGCTATCTTTTGATGAGACCTCTTGTCCTTTGACAAAATAAAATGTTAATGGCCATTGCCCTGGTGTGGTAGCCATAGTGGGAATGTCACTTACGTTAGTATCCTATGATCGTGGTAGGTTGGCTCGTTATGAGACCCCCCGTTCTTTATGAAAAAGGTTTTTGTTGTGTATCTTTATTTTTTTGTATCTTTTCTTAATATTTGAATTGTCTTTTCCCAAGAAGACCATTATCCTGGTTTTGTAGCCAGATGATGATAATGCCACTCACTAGATTATAACTTAAGTGAACAAGCCAGCTCATGATGAGACCTCTTGTCCTTTGAAAAAAGAAAATGTCAAAGGCCATTGCCCTGGTCTGGTAGCCATAGTGGAAATGTCACTTAGGTTAGTATTCTATGATCATGGTAGGTTGTATTGTGATGAGAACCCCCATTCTTTATGGGAAAAGTTTATTGTATATATATATTATTTTTATTTTTTTAAGGGAGGCTCATCTACTCCTTAAGAGTAAGGGATGGTATAAGGAAGTGTAAAGATGCCAAATAAAAGTGTGTTGAAGACCCCTTATAATATAGAGGCAGAATATCATTCAGGTATATTTGTATATATAAGGGAAAGAAACAACTTATGGTGGTGATTGATTATGAACAAGGTTTAAGATATTTCGGAGAGATTATTCCACGAAAATAAAATAAAATTGATAAGGTGTGTGGGACCATCCAAAAAATAATGACAGATCATTGTAATGATGATTAGAGGCAGTGCTGGTGAAAATTATTTGATGAAAACCGCACTTATGGAGGAATGGATAGTGTTTGAATGATAAATAAGGGAATGATGATCGCGTGAAAAGGAACATCAGTTGTTCTTGTTCAAAAGGAACAACATGTGCGCGAAAAGGGAACAATAGTTGTTCTATTCAAAAAGGAACAACAGACGTGTGAGAAAGGAACAACAGGTGAGCGAAAAGGAACAACAGTTGCACGAAAGGGACAATAGTTTTTTCGTTCAAAAGGAAACAACAAGCGCACGAGAAAGGGAACAACAGTTGTTCCATTCAAAAAGGAACAACAGGCGCACGAGAAAGGAACAACAATTGTTATGTTCAAAAAAAGGACAGCAGGCGTGCGAGAAAGGAACAACAATTGTTCCATTCAAAAAAAGGAACAGAAGGTGCACGAGAAAGGAACAACATCATCATGATCATGTAAAATACAGAGTCTATATGATAAAACAAAATTGGAGTATGGAACAGAAGAAGGTGCTAATTGTAGTTATCTGTCCTAATTCTTGTTTCCTAGATGATTTTTTATAAAACAAAGAAAAACTAACCACTCAGTTGGAAAACTATGTACAATATGTACAATATAAATATAATACATCATTTATGGAGTTGGGGTGGTTGGGTTACCTTCCCAGCCAGCCAAAATTTGCACCGTAGGGTCTTTACTTACTTCTTGGTAGAAAGAATCTTTTGAAGGTGGCTGGTGGTAAAGTTGCAGCCGGTGTCCATCGACCAGAAAGGGTGATCCAGACCCATCGATAGTGCTCAAAGTAACCATGCCATTATCATGGACTTCATTAATTTCATATGGCCCTAGCCATCATGTCTGTAATTTCCTAGGAAAGTCCTGAAATCTGGAATCATAGAGGAGTGCCCAGTCGCCTTTCTTGAATGATTTCTTCTTGATATGGTTGTTGTGCCAGGTTTCTCTCTGTCACTGGATAAAAACTATGCACTCCATAGCAGACAAGCATGCTTCATCCAATTCGTTGAGTCACTGAAGGCATCGTTTATGTGCTTCTGTAAGATTTAGTCCAATTTCCTGGGCCATTCTGAGGGTCTTGATCTTGAATTCTATTGGGAAGATGGGTTCTTTACCATAGACTAGATGGTAAGGAGAGTAGCCACTGTTGTTACGCCAGGTTGTACGATAATCCCATAAGTCATTTGGGATCTCGGTAGCCCAATTCTATCAGTTTGTTGAGACAGTCTTCATCAGAATTGCCTCTAGGACCTTATTGGTTCTTTCTACCTACCCGTTTGCTTGTGGGTGGTATGGAGAAGTAACTATGTGCTTCATGTGATATCTATCCAGGGTGGTTGTGATTCTATTGCCTATAAATTGTGACCCTCCATCAGTAATTATTTCTCTGGGTAGTCCATACCATACAAACAATTTGAAAAGGAATTTGATGACTACTTATTCTGTTGCATTTGGTAAAGCTTCCGCCTCTACCCATTTGGTCATGTAGTCTATTGCAACGAGAATATAGGCCTTTTGATTTGACTTTGGATTAAAGGGGCCGACAAAGTCCAGCACCCATCTTTCAAATGGTTCTACAACTAGTTGTGTTTTCAAGGGCATTTCATCAGCCTGGCCTAGTTTTCCCATCCGCTGACAATTGTCGCATGTCTGGACATATTTCTTGGCATCTCTTAATATTGAGGGCCAATAATAGCCCATCTGTAAGATTCTGTGTCAATTCCTGCGGTCTGAAAAATTCCCCCCACAGGGCTCGTCATGTCCTACTTTCAGTATGTCATAGATTTTGTCCTCTCATACGCTTCGCCAGATTTGGATATCAGCTCTTGTGTGGAAAATATATTCACTGATCCAAGTGAATCGTGCACTACGCTGGACAATCAGTCATCTTTCCTTTGATGATAAATGTGTCGGTAATCTTCTCACTGCTAGATAGTTTTCTACATCAGCTTACCAAGGTGGTTTTGTGTCGACAACAAATAGATGCTCATCCGGGAATTGATCCTCAGTTGTTAATGAGTCGTCTATTTTTGGGAATAGGGACAGGAAGCCCACGACAAGATTTTCTCTCCCAGGTCGATCTTTGATGGTTATATCAAATTCCTGCAATAATAACAACCATCGAGTGACATGTCCATTAGTAAATGGTTTATTAGCTAGAGATCTAATGGAAGAATGATTAATATACAGGATAACTGGATAGCCTGTTATATAATGACGAAATTTATTGATGGCATGTATAATAGCTAAGAACTCTTTCTCTATTACTGTATAATTAAGTTCAGTTGGAGTTAGATTCTTGCTAATGAAATAAATGGCGTAGGGTTTCTTTTCTTCTTCCTATCCCAGAACAACGCCTATGGAAATGTCTGAGGCATCGGTGGAAATTTGAAATGGTATTTTCCAATTAGGTCCCCTCAACACTGGGGCTGTTGAGATCAATTTATTGAGTCCTGCATAAGCCACATTGCATTTTTCAGACCATTGAAATTCTACATTACTTGTCAAAGCATGTAAAGGCACAACGATTTTTTTAAATTTGGCATAAATTTGCGATAGTATCCTGAAGCACCAAGGAAACTACGTACCTCAGTTTGTGTGTGTGGAGTAGGTAGATTAAGAATTACCTCAATTTTTGCTAGGTCTACTCTAATTCCATATGCATAAATGTAATTCCCTAATACCACACCTTCTATCATCATCATGTGACATTTTTCATGGCTTAAACATAACCTGGTAGTGATGCACCGTTCCAATACCTTCTCCAGATTATTCAAGGCTTGATCGAAGTCGTCACCGTATGAGGTGAAATCATCCATGTAGACTTCAAGCCCTTCGCTAACTAGATCACTGAATATGCTCAAAATGGCCCTTTGGAATGTATCTAGAGCGTTACAAAGTCCGAAGGGCAATACTTTGTAGGCAAAGGTACTTCAGGGACATGTGAATGTCGTTTTATCCTGATCTTCTGGGGTAATCTGGATCTGATTGTAGCCACTGAAACCATCTAGGAAAGAGAAGAATTTCTTCCTTGCCAAGGTATCCAAGACCTGATCGATGAAAGGTAATTGAAAATGATCTTTTTGAGTAGCTTTGTTTAGTTCCCTATAATCAATGCAGATTCACCACTTCCCATTTTTTGGGGGGATGATGACTAATGGGAAACCCATCGACTATCTGAGATAGGGTATTTAAATCTATGTCGAACAGATTTTGTAGCTCTCCTTTAACAATATCTCTAAGGTGGGGGTTCATTCTTCTTTGTGGTTGTTGGATAGGTCAAACGTCTTTCTCAATATAAATGTGGTGTGTGCAGAGTTGTGGATCAATACCTTTCATATCAGAGTACTCCCAGGCAAAAGCTTGCTAGTATTTAGAGAGAGTTTGGATTAGATTTTTTTGTTGTTTCTCTTCTAGGTTCAAATTCATGTTCAGAGACTTCCCTGGTGATATCTCAATGGATTTGTTGTTGTGAACAATGGTAGTTAGAATTTGTTGTTCCATTAAATCTTCCAGCGGGTCTCCCTGTGCTTCATAGTCTAGAACAACTTGGAGGATCTGACATGTTGGGTTACTTATAGTAGTTGGGTTGTTAATAAACCCACTGATTACATCATCCTCTAATTGATTCTTGTTCTTGAGGGATTCTTCCATTGTTAGTGGGGCACGCAGATCCTTCTCAAGATATCGTGGTGGTGGCAATTGCGGGTGTACAATCGTTGGACTAGGTTTGGTTGGAGGATATAAGATGAGATTCCTTGTAACCCCTCCTCTAGCAATTTTCATTGTACCCGATCGACAACCTATGTATGCATCAGCTGTCACGAGCCATGGTCTGCCCAATATCAATGGATGTCCTTCAAGTCCACTTTTTGGGTTAATGATGAGAAAATATGTGGGATATTCCCAAGAATCAACTGAAATGGATATATCATGTAGTGTGTCGAGTGGTTTGACCACTGATCGATCGGCCAATTGCAACATAATCGGGGTTGGGTCGAAAGAGTGAAGACCCAGGGCATTGCAGGCTTCCATAGTTAGAATATTGATGGCCTCCCCCAAATCAACTAGGGTATTTGGAAAGGAACAACCCTAAATCTGAACTGTTACTATGGGGTTCCCTAGATTTGCATATTTAACTAGTATTTCTCTACCCAAAATTAGATCAGATAAGGCTCCCACTACATGAACTTTTGATGATGAATTTTTTATTTTTCTAACAGGCTTCCTCCCACATATCTGCTTGATTGTCTTTGCATAGATTGGTATGTCTTGCAGGGCTTGTAGGAGTGGAATTTTGATGTATAAATTCCTGAGTTCCCCTACAATGTCGAAGTCAGGATATACGGTGGGTTTCACTATCATCGGTCTTTTGGGGAATGGAGGGGAGGAAATTGCATCCTTACCAGAGTCTTGTGATTCGACTATGTTCCTCCCTTGCCTAATTTCTTCTTTTATTACCACAGTAGAGGGTGTTATTGCTGGTTGTTTTTCATTCCCCTATTCTTGGGGAATGTCATTTTGTTCAGGAGAAATGATGCGCCCTGATCGTAACCGAAGTTCATTGCACCCTACTGAATTGATTTCCCCTTCTCCACTTTCCATAATCTGGACGAGTTGAGCTGGTTTGTTATTGGGATTTGGGTGGGGTTGGGCAGGTAATTGAGGGAACAATTGTGATTAAGGCAATGGGAGTGGAGTTTGTAACGGAGGTTGGGTTTGAGAGGTCATCCCCATAGGTTGGTTATTCATCCCCATGGGGCACTACCATTTCTGGTTCCAATTTGGGTTTTGGATAGTCGAGTTAGGCCATTGTGGAGGGTAGGTATTATTCAAATTTTTCTAGGATGAGGTGGGGTATTGTGAATTTGGCCAATTGGAACTTGTAGTTGGTTGATTTTGCCAGTTGGGGTTTGTGGAAGATTGGTTTGGCCAGGTAGGAGTTACAGGTGGGTATTGTTGGGGTTGCCAGTTCTGATTAGGAAATGGCTGACCCTGGCATGTGCTGCCAAAATTCTGTTGTTGATTATATTGTCTAGGATTCTGCTGTTGATTGTATTGTCCAGGAAAAAAAGAGGAAGGGTCCTGAAATGTATTTTGAGGCCGGGAATGCCACTGACGGCGTTGAGCCATCAAATATAATGGTTTTGTTTCCTTTTCTGCTTCTTTGAATACAAATTTCAATCCAGGGAGTGATGGGCATTCCTCTGTGTCATGATCCTTGGTGAAAATAGCACAAACTCGAACTATATCCAAGGTGCATTCCCTTGGGCCATGTTTCTTTCTGCACCTGTGGAAAAATATAGCCAAGGTCTTCTCTACCTGTACCTTTTTTTGTTTGGCCTGCAATACATCCAATTGTGTAGTCAGAGTGCTCAAAATATTTGTTTTAAAGTTTTCTAGGAGATTATCGACTTCAGCTCACGTAACACCCCCACTGGAGATATTGCTATTTCCTTTGAGGGATGTCCGCATTCCTGACCTGGTGCATGTACTTCCTTGTGAGCACCTGATACACAATAGAACAATATATTCATAAGTTTCTTGATAAATGTCACCTTTCCCCATTAGATTCAATGTTTCTACCCATTCATCTCTCATACCTTTGATCAGATTTGCTTTGAGTACTTCACCTGGTAATGTACCATAGGGTGATCTTTGCAAATTATACTGAAAGATTTTGACATATTCTTCTATTGATTCATTTTCTTTTGCAGTCATTTGAAAGATTTCATCTTTTAGGTCTCTGGTTCTACAATAATCCTAATATTTTAACAAGAAGGTTTGTTTCATCTGGTCCCATGAATTGATGGTTCCACCTCCCAATCCCATGAACCAGCGTAGGGCTGCTCCCTTCAAGGTAGAGGGGAATAGTTTTAACTTTTGGGGTTCAGAGGTGTAATCGTACCCTCTGCATAGGACATCAAATTCAAATAGGAATGCATCCGGGTCTTCTGAAATCAGTCCATGGAGGGTTGGTAGTTTTTGTAAGGGGATTGCTTTCATGGGGGCATTGGCAATTGGATCAACTATTGGATACTCCAATGTGGAGGTCTGGGGTTGTTGTTGATTTGCTTGTGCCATTTGATCGAAAATGTGCCAAAAATTTTCAGGAGGTTCTTGATCTGGGTATTCTATTTGAAATTGTTGGTTATTTGGTATTCTAAGGAGTTTGACTGCACTTCCTTTATCTGGGATTTCAGATATGCCTTCTTCTTTTGTAGGAGACTCAGGATTAGGTGGTTATGGTGGTGGGTATGCCTTGGAAACCCCGCTAGTTTCTCCTATTCTCTCCTCCAGATTATTAGAGATTTCCTCTTCTAAGGGGTTGAGAGGTGGGATATCTATATTCTGAAAGCTCTGCTCAGTCCCTTAAGTTTTTCTATGAATCTTAGCATGGGCCATAGTTGGTGAAACTATTACTTGAGGGATTCGGGTGGGTCCTTTCCTAGGTCCAAATGAAGCTTGAGATTCACCCTTTTTTATGACTTCATCTATGAAAGTGCTTCTTCTAGGGATCACCAAACCCTGGGTTTTGGTAATTTTTGGTGGGGGTTTTGTTTTTTCAAGATCATTTTTTCTAGTCATACACACTTCACACAAAAACAAAATAAATTTCAACAAAAGAAAGCACCTACAACGCCTCTTTAGTGTCAACTGGAGGTAAGCGTTGGCATAAACATTTTACTTATTACCTGCGTAGGTTCTTAACTTTCGTCTTCAATACCTAGTCCTCCAGAGATACAACCTATGCCACCTTTGACATTCTCCCTGACAACGACGCCAAAGTGTTGGTGTCTAAAGATGTCATAAAAACAACCTTAGTTTAACATTAATTTATCAACCCGAAGATTTGTCTTTTATCTCAAGAATATCGGCAAAGTCTATGCAGGTAGCCTAAAATCGTGTAGCTAAACCAAATCTAAGTTCATCAACAATCAAGTTCCTCAAACGTTCACCAAATATTCTAAGAGCTAAATGGAATTGAAATCTGATTACTAAGATGTCGTGAAATGGAAAGGAACTAATTAATCTATTGAATTTACTTAACTCGAAAGCAGTAATTGAATCTAACTAAGGACTTGAAAAATTAACTATCAATTATGAATTCTGATTACTGGAAAATAAATGACAAATTACTCTATCTACAGAAAGAAACAACAATTATAATCTAATCGGAAGATACAACTAATGTAACTTTGTCGAAAGGAACAACTATTGTAACTTTAACCGAAAGGAACAACTATTGTAAGTTTAATCGAAAGGAACAACAATTGTAAATCTGAGGAAAGGGAACAACACGTATGAAAATGTTAGGAATTGTCAAGAAATAACTATAGAAATGGAAATCATAATGACAATCATTAATACTTGAGGGAAATGTCTATCTTCTATATGAAAAGAATCATAAAATCATTAACATGCTTATGCATTTATCCTTGGCTATTGTAAAAGAGATCTGAATCACAAAATAGAAATCAAACTTCGAACTAATAAAATTACGGAACGAGACAGTAGCTCCTTCAGACTAGGCCCTCGGTCTTCATAAATACTTCTACAAGAAACTTAGAGAAAATGAATGATAAAAACACTCAAAACTTTCATTGATTCCATGGCTGGTAAAACATTTAAAAAAACTGCTTGTGCAGAGCAGTTCTGAATCTAATTACTTGAATTCATTTTTTCCTCTTTTTTCTGGATCTATTACCCTCTTATATATTACAATAGTTTGGGTAAATCAAGCTATCCTGAGGATCGAAAGATCCTCAGGATTTCTTTACTATTATAAAATTACAATATAGAAAATGAATTATCTTCAAACTGCTTTGTGCCTAAAAAGTCTTCAACCTCCAATAGCTTGCACATAGCCGAAATCTCTTTGGTTATCTTTGAAAGTTATTTATCCAATTCTGCAACAAAATCAAACCATTCCAATCGTAATTTAGAATCTATTTAATAAAACTTTAATAACAACCCTAAGAGACATATTAATCATATTATTTCCTATCTATCCCTAACTATCTAAAGAATCAATCAAAATCATATCATGAACTGTGGGAAAACGGAAGATATTTATACCTTTTTCGTAACCCAATAGAGTTCAATCCCCATAAAATAGATTGTCTTACAAAAATAGTACAACAGGAAACCTACCCTATAGGAGTTGGTTTGTAAAAAATTATTACATAATAACAAAGTTTTATCAACATAAAAGAAAGAAACTATTGAATAATAAAATGTATGATCCAAGATGGTTCCTCGATGTAAACATCACCATAATTATCATTTTCCTGTAGATAGCAAAACAAAATTAAGATTCATAAAATAATGCTAACTAATATTCAAAAATAGACTGGATACAAAATCAAAGATTTTGTAGCTAGTCTTATATTAACAAATTAAATCAAAATTAAATCTTCCTATTCGATTTTCATAACAGAATAAAATGAAATAAAATCAAACAAAATCAGTTTTTCCATTTAGAAATTAGACAGTGAAGGGTCGGATACTTATGAATTAATGTTGGCACTGAAGTTGGTTGCATTTTCTATAATTATATTACTGGGTCTTTTGGGTCTTTTATTTGCCCATTCTGTGCATGCTTTCAAATCTTGCTTTTCTCGTTCAAGTAGAGAATTGTGAGCAGCCAGATGTTTTACTTGTTCCTGTAAAAATGGTATGTATGTGTAATAACATTCTACCCAATCCAAACAACTGTCACAATGTACTGGTGCTATAGAAGGTCAAGGTTGAGTGTACTGTTGATACTGAGAGGGGGGTGAATCAGTATCAAGTACAATTTAAAAACCTTTTTCAACTTATATTTAAACCATTCAATTATATCCAATGAGCAATGAACAATAGTATAAGAGTT
>JZKD02S1673902.1:208220-252620 GCA_000966675.3 Picea glauca | reverse complement strand
TGAATCAATTAAAACCACTAATTTCCAATGAATCTAGAATTCCATTGATTGTCAAATTTGTAATAAGATGTGTGAGTTGTAACAACTTGCTCAAAATATGTTCAAAGTAGTTACTAATGATGTTGGGTCTCCTAGATGCATTGAATATATGTGGAAAATATTTGAATCTATATCAAAATGGATATGCACATGTAGGCATCAACAATCCACCCTCTTTTATCTTTAGTAATTAAAACCACACACAGAGGAACATTTGAGACAACTTCCATTCAATGGGAAAGTGTTGAGGTGTACCTCGTAATTATTCCATTGTAGAAAACTATAGAAACATTTTACTACCATGAATTCATATCATTATCAACAAATGAATGATAGTTACCCAAATTAATACAGAACACATAAAGATATAGAAAACAATATTTGTATAAGTGGGTCTATAGAAATACACCCTCAAATAATTAAAACCATGAATTTCATCTTCTATTATATTTCCCAAGTGGCTATGTGGTTGGTGGTGGCTGATTCTCACATATGTGGCATGCTAAATATGAAACACATGGACCTACAACCCGTAGATTTGTGGCAAATACTCTGCACCCATAAACTCAAACCCTTTTCAACTTGTATCTTGTGGATATGTAGCATAATTTATGTAGAAAATATATTTTATGGATTCGTAGCATAGGAACTTGTTCTATAACAGATGGGAATTTGAAGCAATATCTATAACAACTTGTCCAAAAATGAGTCATTACTCGAAATTAAATACAAAATACACACTTTTCCTAATGTTAATCATATTTTCAAATGAAATACTAAGGAAATGAAATGGAAAATACCTTAAGCATAAGTCCAACATTTGAGCATTTAAAATTATTGATACAGGGTTATGGGTAAGAAAAAGGGTTTATAAACAAGGGAAATAGAAGGGAAAAGGTGATATAATCATTCCAAAATAAGGTCCCATCATTCTCCCCAACCGAAAATTTTGAGTGTCCTCATGCGACCTTGTATCCCCATATCTATCTTTCAAAGTTAGATGAACTGGGCCATAAGGATCCATAAATAATGATGCTTCTATATTTTTACAATGCATAATAACAATGTCTGTTGCTAATATTTTCCCATTTACCTTAGTTGTTCAACAAAAAAATGTGGTGATAAAATGTACTAATCTATTTCATAGCAACATCTTGAAATCACTTCAAATAATGGATGGCCCATTGTTCAAAGTCTTCCTTTATCATTGGTGAGTTAGCTTGAGACATAACATCATTATGCTAACAAGGAATGAATGAAAATAGATGATAGAAAAATAAATTGATCCATCTAATGATATATCACTCATGGACCACTTGAATGATTTTGGAGGTCATGTTTATGTTCAAGAATGGTTTGTGGAAGATACAACATGAAAGAATTACCTACAAAATATTTGTAGCAACCTAATGTATCCATAGTAAACATTACTGGTGATTTGTAGCAAGCGTTACTAGAGAGTTTAAACAACTTTTATAGGTCTGATAAAGAGTTGATTTCTCTTAAAGTACACTCTGCGTATTTGATAATTTGTGTGGGTGTGTCTATCCCATTTTAATGCTTCCTTCTACAAAAAATATCAAATACTCATCTCACAGATCTTGTGATATGAACAAATCATCAACTGTGCATTTGTAACCTGTGTTGATGGAGCTACCAATGAAAATGCTAATAGTATAATGTTATGTGAATACTCAAATGTATATCATCATCATGGAGTGATTTGTAATTCACAGCAACTTAAATATGTGAACCATTGAAATGAATCAAGTCTCATACCTTCAAATATTGATGAAGAATCAAGGGAAACTCATACCTTTATCCAAACTTTAATTCCTTGTGATTTCCTTTCTATTGTATAATAATTTGGAAATAGCGTTTTTTGAGTAGGAATTTTTTCTGTAATAGCTTCTTCTACTGCAAATTCTTATGTACTAGCATTTTCCTATTCTTTAGCAGTATCCTCAACTTGTCCATATGTGTTAGCTACTGATTTTTGTCTATTATTGGTTCTTGTGGAGCACCAGGTATTCTTTCTTATAATTTTTCTACTGGCTCTTGTAGAGAGGAAACAAAAATTTCCTTATGCTTTTGCTGTTAGATCTTTTGGAGCAACAATAATGTATTTTCTTGATTTTCTTAGCAACTTTTGTAACATCAATACATATAGTCCTTCTCTTTCTTGGATATTCATGGGGCATGTTGGAATGGATTTGGAATATGATGTTATTGTACAAATAAAGTGGTGAAGGTTATGGATTGAAAAAGGGTAGTGATGGTGTGGTCATGATAGGTAAACCCATGGTTAATGTCTTCCCCCCCCCAATTCAAGACTTTTTTCATCCATGAATAAATGAAAAATGGTAAGGAAGTAGGACATAAGTAAAAGATATAAAAGGATGAAGTGATTTTCCAAATGCAAACCCATAAAATTCAATGAATTTGATAAATAGTTAGAAAGAATAAGTGCACCTACACCTACCTAAGAATTCCATGGAATATACAAAAATATAATAAATCCTAAAAAGTAGTGGATCCTATAAAAAATGGGTCTCCGTTACTTTTTCTATCTTCACTCGTTATGTAGCAGGTTCATCAAAATCTCTCATGACAAGAGTTTCTATAGAGAATACCCCTAAAAGTGTGTATAAAGTACTATCAACAATATTTGCACTTGGTTTTGAAATGTCTTAATTAAGACCTCAAGTGTTTCTTTATTGAATTTCTCTATTTTTCATTCTTGTGTAATAGTAGTAGGGATTTGTAAGGTTGGTTCTTGTGTAGAAGCCTTGGGGCTTGTAGGTGTTGGTTCTTATCTGGTAGCACCTATTTCTTCTCCCTTCATTGTGCTATATTTCTCAGAAGCATAATCCTTTGTTCCTAGTTCTTGTGTGATAGCCATAGGGATTATTGGTACTGGTTCTTATGTAAAAACACTAGTTTTTTCCTCGAAACTTTCTATTTATGCTAATTCTACAACAATGGTGGATGTTATGAAGTGCTTCTAAAAATAGAAGCATACTACATAGTAAGTAGAAAACTATTATATGATGAACCTGGAGTAATTGTGTTGGAACAAGATGAGTAATAGGAATGCAATGACAAATATTTTGGTGGATTGGTAGAAACAAACTCTTGGAAATATTTATTCAACAATAACTTAAACTAGAAAGGATATATGATAGCTAGGTATGTCCATATTGTAATTGGGTTGAGTTTCTTTATTTTATGGGTTAGGAATGGGTGGAGTAGGAAGTTGTGGAGGAAAGAAGTCAACTAAATGTTTTATTTGGTGACAATAGTTACATGAATAATATTCTTAAGAAGACTTGAATAAAACTTTGTATCTTCAATGTCAATCACATAAGAAAATGAAACTTCATTAACTTTAACATGAAATTTTCTTATAATTATCTATGAGTCAGGGAGAAGAAAATTCATTGACATACCATAGTTCTGCAACAATAGAAAATAATAGGTATTTTTGAAGGATTCTTGTGTTGTAGTGGTGCTTCCACAACAAGTAGTGAAATGGTGCCAGGTTTTGCAGCAAGTGATGAAATTGTGATAGGTTTTGCAGCAAGTGGAAAAACTATGATAGGTTCCACAACAAGTAGATATATAGTACAGTTTAAGGAAAGGATCTATAGCAAGGCCTAGTTGAAAAAATATCTGCAACAATAATATCACTAGTGAATAAGGATTATGAATAGTATTGAGGAATAAGAATGATAGATCATTGACTCTTCTTTCTTTCGTAGCAACATTTCTTGACTTCTAGATAATTTGATATTCAAATCCAATTCTTCATTTGTCTAATACTCTATCCATATGAAACCTTAAGAAAAATCTTGGTGTTGTTGGTCAGTATATTGAATTCTTCTATAGAAATATCCTAAAAAATTGAACCTAAAACATGTTTTCTTCAACATCATATGATATTTCACTTTATTTTTTTTTATGTCTTGGTCACATTCCTTTTTCCATAAAACAATGGTCTTCAAAAATTACTCCATGGATTGGCCTTCTTGATCCTTCTTGTGACCTAAAAAAAACTAGCACTTGTTTGAAATAAAAGGTAAGATTATGGAAGAATAGAGGTGGAAGGAATTTCTTCTTCCAATAAATATAAAATAAATTACAAATAGTGCATATAAAACATATCTAAAAAGGACACATAAATTAATTTTCATCTTTTCACTTACTGAGGAGTGGTGGCCAACCTAGATTACCAGATAGTGTTTTGGTGATAACTTTTTTTTTTAACATCCGATTTAAGTGATTATAAATCTATATTAAAGTATTCTCATAGGGATATATATAGAATAAACATGTTTTGAAATTATCTTGAAATTATATATCTCAAATCTCCTGAGGAACAGTCTGCATGAGAGAGTTGTTTTCATTTCCATCCTAGACCAACAATCACGATTTTGGGAATAATTTTTTTAGATGATGTCCAATGGATATTATTACAATGAGATATGAAATTATATTCATTTATATATCTCCAATAGAAACATTTTATGAAAACACGAATAATTTGTTTGTCAATTGTGTTGATGATTAGTCTAGGAGGAAGAGTTTTAGTAGTGCACATTTTAGGACATGCAGACACTATTTAGGGCATAAAATTTCCATTTCATGTATTATTGATGTGATTAAAGCGGGATATTAAATTGTGTTCATTTATATATCTCCTCTATAAATAATTTTTGTAAACATGATGAATTGATGTGTCAAATATTCCATTGAATAATAAAAAATGAAGAATTGTGATAATGCACATTTTAGGATAGAAAGATACTAATTTGGGAACAAATTTTATGTATGATATAAAAATGAAGTGATTCAAGTTGGAACAAAAACTAAATTTTTAGGACTATATATCCTAGCAATAGGTTTTGAAAATGTTTTCATTCAGTCCCTCAAAACACAACTATCCTAACTTTGTTTGTAGTAAGTTCGTCAATTCAAAATGTTGTAGAAAAAATTGAGTTTAATGTTCCATGGGATTAAGAGTTTTTCTATGTAGAGAGTTTTTATTAAATATATTAATATCTCAATAATCACCTAGCATATTTGAGTGGCCTTTGTTTTTATTCATGAATGATATATAGTCATGGAAGCAACATCTAGAGGTGTTCTGTAGAAACTTGATACAAAACATATAAAAAGGTTATATCTCTTAAATTATGTTATAGGTATTTTAGATATTTTATATGTTTGTTTATTCCAATGTGATTCTCCCTTCTACAAAAAAATATATTATTGACCCAGATCACAAATTTTGAGATATGAACAAATCATTATAGGTTTATTTTTATGTGCATGCCTAAAAATCAAGAATTGTGATTTTCAAAGCTACGGGAAACCTTTCATGAATTCAATAATAAAAAGCATACCTCCTTGATGAATTCATATTGGCACCTCTTCCATTGGAATGCTCATTCACTAATGATTTTTCCTTCTTACCAACTATCTTGAAAATAAATTAGTATTGTGGGTGGTTGTTATTCTAGAAGCATAATTCATGCATCTATATGAAGGCATAAAACTTTGTATGAGAGCTCATAAAGAAGGTACTCAACAATTCCTTCTTTACTATCCTTGTACCATGTGTTATACCAAAATTAATGAAATAAATTGCACTCTTTCTTTGACATTTCTTTGACAACGGAGCCAAAATGAAGAACTATTTAATTACATCACTATTTACAACAAGAATAATCAAAGAGATTGTCATTAAATTTTCAACCTAGGGTACAAATGCTTTTGAGATGTCCTGAATTATACATGCAGGCTCCATGTTCTTTAATTTCACTAGTTTTCTAATATGATTCTATGAAAGGGAAATTGCATCATTATCTAGAAAATAAAATGAAACTATAAGAAATTAATATACCACTCTTTATAAGAGAACAAGACATGGTATAGAAAGTAAACACACTTATTGTTGGAGACATTACACACTCACCTAGTAATTATTTTTCCTAAGTTTACTCATCTAATGTCGAGGGTGCTATCCATAGATGAGAACATTCCCTCCTAAGAATATTCCTTACAAAATAGGGTGCCTCCTATAAAATGGGATTCCTTCCCTCTTTAGTTTTGTCTAAGTTACACTTTAGATAGACTAGTGGAGGAAACACATGCATGGAAACCTCAGTTTTGTCACCAGTAGTTGCATGTTCACCTTGATTTTCTCATGAGGAGAGTGCATATCACATGCATGTGGTCAAGAGGGTGAATATAATGTGCATGCATGTGTTTCTCTCACCTCCACACATGTGACTTAGTTAACTGATGATTGCATGGACAATTAACTAGGACTAGGTAGAAGATCACTCCAGGTTCAAGATCACTCCAGGTTCTGTCAGTGAGTGTGTAGATCTCTCTACATCACTATTGTGGTGCATTAGTTACTCATGTTGCCTATATCTATTGTAAATTATTCACTCTTTGGGTAATCAATCCATCATGTTTATTTTCAAGAATGGTCTGTGGAATATAAAATTTAAAAAATTACATATAATATATCTATAGCAACCTGATGGATCCACAACAAACATTACTAGTGATTTCTAGCAATGTTTACCAAAAAGTTGCAACAACTTTCATAGGCATTATAAGTAGCTAACTTATCTTAAAGTAAAATCTAGGTATTTGACATTTTTTGTGAGTGTGTCTATACCAATTTAATACTTCCCTTTACTAAAAATTTCAAGTACTTAGTTCACAGATATTTTGATATAAACAAATCATTAGTAGGGAATGTGTAACCTCTATTGTTGGAGCTTCCAATGAAAAGGGTAATAGTGGAATGTTATGTGAATACATAATTGTATATCATCATCATAGAATTATTTGTAACTCACATAAACTTAAATATGTGAATAAATATATGCATCAATGAACCATTGAAGTTACTTCAGCTCTCATACCTTCAAATATTGATGAACAATTGATGGAAACTCATACCTTTATCTAGACTTTAATTCTTTGTGATTTCCTTTCTGTTGTATATTTATTTGGAAATAACATTATTTTAGTAGGAATTACTTCTTTAACATATTATTCTATTGTATATTCTTGTGGAGTATCATATTTCTATTCTTTAGCAGTCTCCTCGGCTTGTCCATATGTGTCAGCTATTATTTTTCCTTTGTTGTTGGTTCTTTGCAGAGGACAAACTATGTTTTATTTTACTTCTAGTACTGGTTCTTGTGGAGAGAAATAAAAGTATTTCCTTATACTTATACTACTATTTTTTTTGGATTGCAAACCTTGTATTTTCTTGAGTTGGTTGTGTCAACAATGTTTGTAGCATTAGTACATTTATTCCTTTTGTTTATTGGATATTTAGGGGGTGTGTTTATTGGATATTTAGGGGGTGTGTTGGAATAGATTTTAACTATGTTGTTGTTGTCCAAATAAAGTGGTGAAGGTTATAGATTGAACAATGGTAGTGATGGTGTAGTCATGATAGGTAAATCCATGGTTAATGTCCTCCTACCCTAATCAAAGACTTTTTCCATCCTTGTAAAAATGACAAATTGTAAAGAAGTAGGACATAACTTAAAAAAAGGAAATGTTGAAGTGATTTTACAAATAAAAACCCACAACATTCAATGAATCTAATAAAAATTATAAATAATAATCTTAATTGTACCTACATTATAATTCCATGGCATTTGCAACATCCTAAGAAGGAGGGGATTTAGTAAAAACTAGGTCTTTGTTACTTTTCTTGTCTTGACTAATTTTGGAGTAGATTCATCACATGGTCCAATGGTAAGAAATTTTGTAGTGAATACCCTTGAGAAATTGTGTAAAGGATTTTCAACAATATTTCCACTTTCTTCGAGGTCTTGAGGGGATTTTCTTTAATCCTTTTATCTACTACTAGTTCTTGTGTAGCAGTAGTAAGGATTTCTAAATTTGGTTCTTATGTAGAAGCCTCAAGGATTGTACGTGATGGTTATCATGTGGAAACACTTATTTCTTCTCCCTTTCCATTCAATCTTATTTATAAGTAGAATCTCCTATAATTGGTTCTTATGTGGTAGCCACATGGCTTATTAGTAGTGGTTCTTGTGTAACAATAACAATATTTTTCATGCTTTTTCATCAATAATGGATCTTTTGAAGTGATTCTAAACATATAAACGTAATACATACGTAATACATTTTTAGATGGTAGACCTGAAGGAAATGCGTTGGAACACGATAAGTAAAAGACATGCAACAAAAAAGATTTTGGTATATTGGTAGCAAAAAATCTTCGAAATATATATTCAACAATAGTTGGAACTAAAAAGGATATAGGATAGCTAGGTAGCTCAACGTTGTAAGTGTGTTAGAGTTACTTTGTTGTATGGGTTACGAATGGGTGGAGATGGAATTTGTGGAGGAAAGACATGGGTTGAAGGTTTGATTTGGTGATAGTGGTTACATGAATGATATTCTTAGGAATCCATGAAGAAAGCTTGTTATCTTCAATGTCAATCACATAAGAAAATGAAATTTCATTAAATCCAATTTGCAATTTTCTTTTAATTATATATGAGTTGGGGACATGAAAATTCATTGTCATATCATATTTCTACAATATTAGAAAATACTATGTTTTTTTAAGGTTGATTATGCAATTGTGGTGCTTTCGTAGTAAGTGGTGAAATAATGCCAGGTTTTGCAACAAATGGAAAACCTCTGAGAGGTTCTGCAAGAAGTGGAAAAAATGTGACATGTTTTGCAACAAGAAGATATGTATTATAGTTGAAGGTAAGGATCTGCAACAAGGCTTAGTTAAGATATGTATTATAGTTGAAGGTAAGGATCTGCAACAAGGCTTAGTTGACAAGGATGTATGACACTGGTATCACTAATGAATAAGGATGATGGATTATTGAATCTTGTTTCTTTCATAAAACTATTTCTTGACTTCTGTAGCATTTGATCTTCAAATCCAATTCTTCATTTATCTTGTACTCTATCCGTTAACAACCTTATGATAAATCTTGGTGTTGTGGGTTAATAGCTTGAGTTCTTCCATATCTAGCTCCTAAGAACTTTAACTTCAGACATTATTCATTCAACACCATATAATATTTAACTTTTTTGTTTTTTTTCATGTCTTGGTGACATTTCCTTTTTCATGATAAAATGGTATACAAAAATCACTCCACGAATTGAGCTTTTTTATCCTTCTTGTGACCTGCAAAACCAAACTAGCACGTGTTTGTAGTACAAGGTGATATTATGGAAGAAAAGAGGTGTAAGGAATTTCTTCTTCCGATAAATATAAAACAATTACAAATATTTTATATGAAACAAATCTAAAAAGGATACATAAAATGATTTTCATCTTTTTACTGGTGGAGGAGTGGTGGCTAGTCTAGACTACCTGACAAAGTTTTGATGATAATTTTTTTTTTTTTTTTTTAATATCATAGTGACGTCATTCAAAATCCATATTAAAGTAGATTCATCGGGATATATCTAGTATAAATAGGTTTTTAATGTGTCTTTAAATGATATTTCAAATCTACCTAGAAATAGTTTGCATGATAGAGTTTATTTTTATTTTCATCCTATACCTACAATCACACTTTTGGGAATATATTTTTAGGATGATTTCAGATGAAAATTATTCCAATGGAATATGAAATTAGATTCATGTATATATTTCATATAAAAACATTTTTAGAAAATATGAATAATTGATATGACAAATGTGTTGATGATATGTTTCAGAAGCATAGTTTCAACTTTTAAGGAATAACTCTTTCCTCCGATGTCAAATTGATGTGGTTCTAGTGTGATATTAAAATGTATTCTTATATATATATATATAAACACAATAAATTGATGTGTCAAGTATTCCATTGAACAATTAGAATGAAGATTTGTGACAATGCATATTTTATGATAGTTAGATACTAATTTGGGCATCAGTTTTTCATATAATATCGAAATGAAGTGAATAAAGTTGTATCAAAAACTATATTATGAGGACCATATATCTTATAAAAAAAAATTGAAAATGTTTTCAGTCTGTCCCTCAAATTACAAATGTCTTAACTTTATCTATAGTAAGTTTATCAATTCAAAATGTTGCAAAAAGAGTTGGGTTTAATATTACATTGGTGTAGGATTTGGGATATGAAGAGAGTTTGGATCAACTATAACAATATCTCATTAATCACCTAAAATATTTCATAGGTATATTTTTTTTCTTCATGGATGATTTGTAGCCATGGAAACAACATCTACAAGCATTCCTAGCAACTTGCTATAGAACCCATAAAAAGGTTATATATCTTAAATTATGATATAGGTATTTTATAAATTTTATAGGTGTGTTTATTCCAATATGATTCTCCCATTTACAAAAAAAATCTTATTGACCTAGATCACAAATTGTGAGGTATGAACAAATCATTATAGGCTGATTTTTATGTGCATGTCTAAAACTCAAGAATTGTGATTTTCAAATCTAGGGGAATTATTTCATGAATTTAATAATGAAAAAAATACCTCCTTTATATTGATTGATGACTTCCTATATATTCCTCCACCAGTGGAATCCTCATTCACTAGTTCTTTCTCCCTCTTACCAATTTTCCTGCAAAGTGGTTACTACTGTGGATGGCTCTTACTTCACCACAAAGATATTCTAGTAACTTAATTCATGCATACATACAAATGCATAACACTTTGTATGAGATATCACAAAGAGGGTAGCCGACAATTCCTCCCTTATTATACTCATGCCATGTGTTATCTAAAAAATAGCAAAATAAATACTCTTGCGCCTTTGACATCTCATTAACAACGATGCCAAAATAAGAAACTATTTAATTTCCTCACTATTTATAGAAAGAATAATCAAATATATTATTGTTAAATTTTCAGCCCAAGGTTTAATCATTTGCGATATGTCATGCACTATATATGTAGACTCCATGTTCTTTACATTCATTATTTTTCTAACATGCTTCTATGGAAAGGAACTTGCATCACTATCTAGGAAAGAAAATGACATTGCAAGAAATTAGCACACCACATTTTGCAAGAGAAATAAAGAAAATACAAAACGTAAACACACTTGCAAAGGTAAAATAATGTAAAGAAAATCAAACTGAAAAAATAGATAAATTTAGAAGAAAGAAAATGAAATACTACATAAACTACACAACACTTTGTTCTATTGGAGTGGATCCTATGTCCATAGAATAGAGTGTTGATATTAACCTACATCGGAATTAAATTCAACACTCACTACTTCTACAACACACATCAAATAGTTAAATATGGGGTTTCTCTTTGTATTGACAAAATAATTATTACAATCCCAAACTAAGTATTCTCTTCTCCAAAGTATTCATTCCCATTCAAGAGAAAAGATGCCAATCTCTTTTATCCATGAAAATTGTCATCTAAAATAACTAAATCCACTTGAGAATGAATGAATCTCAAGTGGTTACAACCATTTTCCATCTTCATAGAGTTCACTACTAATTATAGCTAATGATTTTAATAAATCTTGCTAATTCCCAATGAATTTAGAATGTCATTGATTGTCAAAATCGTAATAAGATGTGTGAATTGTAACAACTTACCACAAATATGTTCAAAGTAGTTGTTAATGATGTTGGGTATCCTAAATCCATGACATATATGTGCGAGATATTTGAATTTATATCAAAACATATATGTATTATGGGCATAAAAAATCCTCCCCCCTTTTATCTTTAACAATTAAAACCACATATGAAGGAAGATTTGAGACAACTACTAGTCAATGGGAAAATGTTGAGATGTATCTCGTTGTAATTAATCCATTGTAAAAAACTGTAGCAACATTTTAATTCCATGAATTCATAGTATTCTCAAAAAATGAATGGTAGTTTCCCAAATTGATCTAGAACACATACATATGTAGAAAAATAGATTTGTATAAGTGGGTCTATAGAAATATTCCCTACAACAATTAAAACCATGAATTTCATCTTTTATTATCTTCCCCAAGTAGCTATGTGGTTGGGAGTGGTTGATTCCCACATACGTGGCATGCTAAATCTGCAACACATGGATCTACAACCCATGGATCTATAACAGACACTCTACACCCATAAAATTGAACTCTTTTCAACTTGTACCTTGCAGATTTGTAGCAACTATATTTTATGGATTCATGGCGTCAAAACTTGTTTCATATAATTTCGACATTTGAAGCAACATCTATAAAAACTTGTCCAGAAATGGGTCATTACTCAAAAGTAAATAAGAACTTTTCCTAACGTTAATCATATTTTCAAATGAAATACTAAGGAAATGGAATGGAAAATACCTTAGGCCTAAATCCAATATTTTATCATTAAAAAGGATTAATACAGGGTTTTGGGTAAGCAACATGTGTTTATAAATAAGGGAAATAGAAGGAAGAAGGTTACATAATCATGCCAAAATAAGCTCGCATAATTTTCCCCAACTAAAAATTTTGCATGTCCTCATGTAACCATGTACCTATCTATCTATATTCCAAAGTCGGATGAACCATGCTCTATGGAAAGGAAAATTTTAGGGGATAAATTTTTCCCATGGGATAATTTTCCATGTTTTTTCCTAGAAAAAGATTCTGCAATTTCCATTTTTTCTAAAAATGATTCACCCAAATTCTATAGGATAAAATTATTTAACTTTAAAGATAGCCAACTATTTATAAAAACTGAATAAAATACTTAGAAATATGAATATTGTTTTTTAAATAATGACAACCATTTTAGAGTTTGCATGTTAAGGACTATTAAGATTTGACAAGGTTTCTACATTTTAAGATAAATTTCCATCCCTAAAATTATTCTTGTTGTAAGGACCCATATAGAATGATGCTTCTATTGGTTTTCAATGTTTTTTGATTTACCGTGGTTTCTCAACATACATTTTTGTTCATAAAATGTATTATTCTATTTCTTAGCAACATCTTGAAATCACTTCAAATAATGGATGACCTATTTTTCAAAGTCTGCAATTCCCATCGCTGAGTTATGTTGAGACAAATATCATCATTATGTTAACCAAGTATGGAAAATTCATTATAGCAAAAGTAATTGATCCATCTAATGATATATCATCCATGGAACTCTTGGATAGTTTTGGAGGTCATGTTTATGTTCAAGAATGGTTTGTGGTAGCTACAACTTCAAAACATTACCTAGAATATATTTGTAACAATCTGACGGATCCATAATAAACATTGTTGGTGATTTCTAGAAAACGTTACTAGCGATTTGCAACAACTTCTATAGGTATGCTAAATATCTAATTTCTCTTAAGGTGCGGTATAGGTATTTGACATTTTTTGTGATTGTTTCTATCCCAATTTAGTGCTTCCTTCTACCATAAATATCAAATACCCAGTTTGTGGATCTTGTGATATGAACAAATCATGAGTTGGGTATTCGTAACCTGTGTTGTTGGGGCTGCCAATGAAAACAATAATCATGGAATGTCATATAAATACTCAATTGTATATCCTCATCATGTATTTCTTTGTAGCTCACATAAAATTAAATATGTGAACCCATATATGTGTTGGTGAACCAATATATGCATCAATGAACCATTGAAATGAATCAAGTCTCATACCTTCAAATATTAATAAACAATTGATGGAAACTCATACATTTATTCAAACTTTAATTCCCTATGATTTCCTTTTTGTTGTATAATAATTTGGAAATAACATTTTTTGAGTGGGAATTTCTTCTACAATAGATTCTTGTGGAGAAACATATTCCTACTATTTAGTAGTCTCTTCGACATGTCCATGTGTGCTAGCTACTATTTCCTCTGATGTCGGTTCTTCTGGAGCACCAACTATGTTTTCTTCTACTTCTACTACTAGTTCTTGTGGAGAAACAACTACGTTTTATTCTACTTATGCTATTGGTTCTTGTGGAGCACCATAAAATTCTTTCCATATTCTTTTTCTACTGGTTCTTGTGGAGTACAATAAAATTCATCCCTTCTACTTCTACTACTGGATATTATGGAGAAAAAACAATGGTTTTTCTTGAGCTAGTCTCATCAACAACTTATATAGTATCAATACATGTAGTCCTTCTCTTTCTTGGATATTCAAGGGGTGTGTTGGAATGGATTTGGACTATGATGTTATGGACAAATAAAGTGGTGAAGGTTCTACTTTGAACAAAGGAAGTGATGGTGTGGTAATGATAGGTAAACCCATGTACAATGTTTCTCACCTCCCCAAATAAAGACATTTTCCATCCTTGGAAAAATGACAAATGTTAAAGAAGTAGGACAAAAGTAAAAACCAGAAAAGGATGACATGATTTTCTAGATACAAACCCATAGCATGCAATGAATTTGATAAAAATTTAGAAATAAGAAGCATACCTGCACCTACCTAAGGGTTAACAATAACTCTAAATGGTGTAAGATCTCTTTCTTGGTTGTGATTCAATTTTAAGGGTTAACAAACACTTCAAGTGGTATCATATATATTTCTTGAGTCTGCACACCTCTATATTGTATTATATTTTTTTAGGATAGAGATGTGTTATGGCGTATTTAAATAACATAAATATATATCATTTGACAATTAAAAATACAATTGGGAAAGAATACATGCAAACATTACAAGTCATGTCACTTGATTCGACTCCTTTATCACCTTTATTAGCACCCTTTCGAGTAGTACCACATTAGAAAACACCTATATATATATAATTGTTTTCCATTTACCCTCAGGTATATTGGAATCCCTTATGCACACCCGAAAGCAAAATTACATCAACGTGTAGCCTTCATGCTTCTATAGTACATTGAGAGCATCAATCAAGGAGATCACTCTCAAATACTAGGGTATATAGTACTACAAATAAGGGTACAATTTATCATCCTTAGTTGGTGCCATGAAATATTTGATTGAGTACTATTGTTGGAAACCCTTTCGTATGTTGGAGAGATATAGAACTTGAAAATAATTTACCATTATGACCCTAAAAACCTTATCCTTTGTAGTTTTCTAATGAAATTCCTACATCTTTTCATCCAGAAGGAATTTGGAAAACTATCAGTGTAGTAATATTCATTAGGGAGTAATATTCACACCATTGTAAAAATAAAAATAAAAATTCTAGGTTCTATCAACACCATTGAGGAGGGCCTATCTCAAAATATTCCTTGCATCATGTTGATAATGTGGATATACCTCTCTAGTAACCCTTTTTGTCTGGACCTGATAGTATAATGTTCATATTATATCTAAAAAGACTCATTTCAAGCTATTATTCATAGTGAGATAAGTTAGGAATAACAATTCAAAAACTTATTAGGTGGTCCCATGGTTTGTACTTGCAACATGGAAAACATAGAGAACCAAAACTAGGACTTGAATAGGACCTGCCTACTAAGCACCAATAGCTTGAATCCAAGGTTTCTAGTATTGAATTTTCACTCAAAGAGTTGTTCACTATGGTGAAAAAATAAGGTTAGGTGTTGGAAATGTTAGGTACTCACTTGGATATGTAGATGTTAGATCCACACATTGATCCAACCCGATGTTTTAAAACTCATAACCAGCCTTATAATCAGTCAAGGGTGAAATTGGACTCAATTGTGACTTGAAACGGTTTGAATTTAATGAATCATTTTTTTAAATATGCATAAAATATTTAAATTTTAATGATTTTTTAAAAAGATTCCAAATGATCAGAGACTAAATATGCAAATTAATTGTTGGACAATTGGTTTTCATTGATGTCAACCCTTCGACAATGATCTTGGAGATTGATGTCAACCCTTGGAGAGGTCTATAGATGTTGGAAAGTTGATTGACACTTGTATGATCGATATTGATGGTGAGTTAGTTGGGTACATTTGATGTAGTCTACATGTAGCTCCGGAGGTGTGGTTATGGGACCCGAAGTTGATTAAGGAATATGGACACAAAATAAAATTAAATTAAAGGTAATACTATCATATATGGATAATACTCATCATTCCATTTCCGTTGATATGTGGAATTCTATGTGGTTCCTCACGGTTAGGGAGATATGTCCTTGTAAAGCTAGAAGCCCCGAAGAGTGGTCAAGAAGCCCCTATTTGGTTACAATTCTTAGAGCAAGGGTAAAGTGGTTGCAACAAAAAATCCCTAAAGTAAGGAGAGAGGTTAGTATCAAAAAGTATATAAACACCTTCAGGAGTCTCTCATATGGATACACACTTACAATTGAACATCTATCTTGTCATTGCTATGGTCTAGTATTGTGATATTTTGGCTAGTTTGTGATGGAATTTTTCCGAGGTTGCGAAGGAAGATCGAACGTGAAAGTATAAGAGTTGCAGAAAGAAAAAAACGCTATTTTCTGATGTATCAGTGAGTTGCAGGTCAACAAGGTGCATATATATGTGGGATGTAGTGGAGGAAATCGTGAATATATACGGGTTGTAGAAGAGCAAGTCATGTATATGTAAAAGGACTTGTGAAAGGTTGTGAAGGGATGTTGGTACCAAATTGTTGAGGACTATGGAAGAGATACAAGTCAGTATTACAGAGTATCAGGTCAACTACAGGATCACAGATAAGTTTTAAGAGTTGTATTTATTTGATTGTATTTTATGTTGATGATGTTATGGTGCATTCTTGAGGAAAGTCTTTGGTATATTGTTGAGGTATTGGCACATGCTTGAGGCACATATTAGGTGCATGGTTGAGGCATATATCTGGTATATGATCTTGGTTGTTTGGTTCTTTTTCCAGGTACACCATTGATGGTAACTTCTTGATATATCCTATGGTACATGGTGTATGGAATGAATGAGTGATATGGTATATGGTTGAGATACATTGTTGGTACATGGTATGGTACAGGTGTTTATGTACATTGTTGATGTACATGGTTGATACATGGTATGGTATAGGATTGGTACTTGGTGTGGTGTTGATGTACATTATTGATGGTTGAGTCATATGGTACAGGTTATGGTGCATGGTTGATGCATGGTTTGGCACATGTTTTCGGCCATGATTGATGCACGGTTTGTTACAGGTGTTGGTGCATGGTTGATGCACTTGTTTTGGTATAGGTTGTGGTACATGGTTGAGACAAATATCTTGTGATGGTATGCTAGTGATATTGGTATATGATTGGTAGAGACATGTGTTGGTGATGTTGGATGTATAGTTGAGAGGTGTCCTTGGGACATGATCCATATGATAGGATATGGTTGAGTATCGATGACAGTGACAGTTTGGATATAGTGACAAGCTGATTAGTGAAAAGTTGGATGTAGTGACAAGATGATCAGTGAAAATTTGGATGCAGTGACAAGTTGACAGTAGCAGGTTGGATACAGTGACAGTTTGGATACAATGATAGGTTACAGGTTTATGTGACAATGATAGTGACAGTGAAAGTAGCAGTGATTGTAGTATTGACAGTTGGTCTACACTTATATTACAGGGTGGTTGTACTGTGCAAGGAAATGGGATTGTAACATTCTTCCGGTTGGAGCCAGAGAATCAAGGAGTTGGAGCTTCCTTTAGGTTGGAGCTTAAGAACTAGGTGGTTGTAGCCACCTTTTTGTTCGATTCAAAGAAATCAAGGGGTTGTAGCCTCCTTCTGGTTGGAGCTAGAGAATTCATGGAGTTTTAGCTTCCTTCAGGTTGGATCCTGTAAATAGAGGGTTGTAGCCTCCTTCCAGTTGCAGTTGTAGAATTGGTAAGTTGGTGCTTCCTACGAATGAATTATTGATATATATAAGAAATCATTATGTGGTTTTCTCCCATTTGGGTTTCCACGTATATGCTTGTGTACTATGTTCTTGATGTGATGTTGATGTGATGATGCTTATGATTACATGCCTATGATATATATATTGAATGCAATCAGAGATGATACATTAAGGATGAACTGTTGAACATTGTTGATAAAGTGAAATAATGTATATTGTGGTTAAAAGCGGTATAAAGTGCTCATATTGATTCACCCACCTCTCAACATTCCTACAATTGGTACTATGGTTGGTTCCTTCAAGAAAATAGTTTAACCACTGGAATCTAGATCATGGAGTACAATATGCATGGAACACCAATGTTTAATGGTCAGAAGGGTATGAAGTATGAATTGTGGAGTTTCAGGATGAAGGTATTTTTATAGGAACATGTATATGATGTTTGGCACTCAATTTTTATAGGATACAATGCTACAAAGGAACCAAATAATTGCCTCAAGAATGAAATACAACATCATCAACATAAGATACAATCACATAAATGTAACTCTTAAAACTTACCTCTGATCATGTAGCTGACCTGATACTTTGTAACACTGACCTGTAACTCTTCCACAATCCTCATCAACCTAGTACCAACATCCCTTCACAACCTTTTATAAGTCCTTTTACATATATGTGACTTTCTATTCTACATCCTTTGAATATTCATGCTTTTATCCACTACATCTTGCGTATATTCACACCCTACTGACCTGTAACTCACAGATACCTCATAAACTAGGGTTTTTTTCTTGATGCAACTCCAAAAATTTCACCTTCGATCTTCCTTCGCAACCTCAAAAAAATTTCGTCACAAACTAGCCAAAATATCACAATACTAAACCATAGCAATCAGAAGATAGATGTCCAATTATAAGTGTGTGTATCCATATGAGAGACTCCTTGAGCTGTTTATATAATTTTTCATACTAACCTCTCTCCTTAATTTAGGGATGTCTTTTTGCAGCCACTTTACCCTTTACTAAGATTTGTAACCAACTAAGGTCTTCTTGACCACTCTTTAGGGCTTCCAACTTTACAAGGACATATCTCCCTAACTGTGAGGAACCACATTGCATTCTACATATCACAAAAAATGGCACAGATATTAATATCCATCTATGATAATATTACCTATAGTTTCACTATCCTTTATGTCCATATTCCTTAATCAAATTTGTGTCCCATAACCACACCTATGGGGCTACATGTACTAGACTACATCAAATGTGCCCAACTAACTCACCATCAATATCGTTCATACAAGTGTCAATCAAATTTCCAAAATCTCTAGACCTCTCCAAGGGTTTACATAAATATCTAAGGGTTGACATCAATCTCCAAGATCACTCTTCAAGGGTTGAAATCAATGAAAAGAAACTTTCCAACAACCTCCCCCTTTGGCATTGATGGAAACACCAACATTGATGGGAACACTTAGACATGCCAACACTCATGCTCATGCTCCCCCTATGATCATTACTCCTCCTCAATGTTTCTATCTCTCCCTATTTGATATCAATGGCAAAGGGTATCTCTCCTTGTGGATTCTTCCCCTGAATTCATTCCTTTGTTCTTTCTCTTCATCTTTTACCAAAGGTTAAATCCCCCTGTTGATATGTCTCCTCCTGATAACGTACCTACTCTAACCAATCACGGGAAAAAAAATTGCTCCCAAAGTGGGTATGTTTCCATGTCTATATTCTACTAATATTCATTTATGGATCTCTCTCTCTAATGATTTTTCTTCTCTTGAATTTTATGTAGATGAATGTATGGATATACGTATATGTTTCCTTTCCTCTCTTCAAATGTTTTTTAATGTCCATTGGTGCTTCCTCTTGAATTTCACTGAAATATATAAAAATCATTAAAAATTTGATTTATTCATTTACTTGTCATGTTCACTTAACCATATTTTTCAATAATGTCCTTTTGATGATATAGCTTCTGTAGACGGTTTCTATATCCCTGTTCGGTTGTTCTTTTCAATTCTTGTCTTTCTATGACCAATTGATTCCAACTGATCCCACTGATTCGAATTCTATATATGTTGTTATGAATCTAACCCATGTTTCCTGTACCTGCTAAGAATCCCACAAATCCATCTATGCCCATATGTCACAAGTTTTTCATAAACCTTCTACTCAATTGTCCACAATTTTGACCCATCTGTCATTGTATCGTTCTGAATACTTCTCTTGAATATACTACAAATAATCATTACATGTTCTTGTTTATTGGACTGAATCAAAATATGTCCACTGATATGATCTATATGCTCATCAAAATCTGAATGTATGGAACAACATGTATTGAATATATCCCTGCATGAATACATATGTGCAATAGAATCATAAACCTCTGCCTCTCAACTGATATCTATGTGGGAACACAACTTATCAACGAATCAATCTATTTTTTTGTACTTCTACTATCTTACTACTCAAAATATATCTCTGCAAACACTTCATACTTCTCAAAATATGGTTCTATGATTTGTAGTGTTTACTACATGGACTACCCTTTTTCAACATACATATTTACTGGGAGTCTCCAAGCCTAATGGCTCAAAAAAATACATGCTCTGATGCAGAGTAATATTCCTCTTTGTTTGTAGACTCATCATCTTTCCGAGCTTTGATTTCTTCCTTTATTCTTTTGGATTGACATTTTTCTTCATCTTGTAATATTGCCAATACTAAGAGTATGACTTCTGGGTGTCCTTCATTCATCTGATCTTCCTTTGTTTGTTCTTTTCCATACCTTATTATATATGATATCAGTGTTATTTCTCAATGAAGTATCCATCATGCTTCTATAATCATTAGATATGTGTCCATAATCATGGAACTTGTAACATTCAATGTCATGTGGGGCCACATAAGATTTTCTTATTTGAACATTTTTTTCATAAGCCCTGCAATCTGCAACCTTATGTCCAAAGTTAGTACAATAAAAACAATGACCATAAGAGAAATTTTAATACCAAGGAGTGAATGATATTATTTGTCATGTAGTCCTTCTAAATTCATGCCTTGGATGATCATGATCTTCTCTTTTATCGATCTCTTCATCATGGTTGAAGCCTCTTTGTTTCCTGAATGTGGTAGGTCTTGTTGAATATGTATCTTTATTATACTCATTCTTCTTTGATTCTTGTTGAACATGATTCCTTTCTTTGAGTACTTCAATATAACTCTTACTATTTTCTTCATTCCTCTTTTATAGTGACCTGGAGGGATTCTCTTCAACATTCTCTACTAATGGTGTGGATGTTTCTGTCTCTTAAACGTTATTGTTGAGCTTGAAAATTTTAATTCTCAATGTGGCAACTTCTTAAATATTCTCAACCTCTTCTTCTTTCTTCATCATTTGAATCTTTGTGGCTTCTTATGTTCACTTTTCTTCTTCAAGTTGGATCTTCAAGAAGATGATTTATTTTTCAAGTCTTCTCTCTTCTTGACCAAATTTTTCTTCAAGCTAATTCAAGTCATTAGTTCTTTCGTTAAGATGATCTATCAATATATTCTCTCTCTTTTATACTTCCTTTCTTTTGGTTTCCAAACACTTATTCTCTTTCATTTCTTCCTTTCTTAGTGCTTCTATTTCGGCTTCCAAACATTACTTCTCTTCCATATGATTTTTGTACATTTCTTCAATCTAGTTGGCTTCTTCTAGTCACGCTTTCAGTTTCACGATGACCTATTGGGATTCTTTAGAAATTTTTCAAGAATTCTTCTTGACTATTTTTTCCTGAAGTGAGTGGTTCTTCTTCCTTTATTTTGTTAGTTCATCTAGAACACTTCTTAATTTTTATTCACAATCCTTTTCTTTTTCATTCTTTAGATAATGGAATTAAATTTCAAGATGTTTGTTCTCTTTAAAAGTAAAGCAAAAGAACTCACTTATGTTGATTTCAAACTCTTCTTCTTCTAAATATATCTGACATGATGAACATATTTGTTCTTGTTTTGTACATGCATATTCTTTATCATTATCTGGCTCTGAGATGGGAGATTCCTCAAAGTAGATATTTTTTATCTTATCCCAAAGTTCTTTAGCTGATGAATACTATCCCACTTTGTCCTTTACTGAATCAGGAAATCCTTCCAAGATAAAATCTAGTTCTATTTTCTTCTTCCTTTTTAATATATACCATGTAAGGGTGAATATATTAAAATTACATAGAGTGAAATACATATAATAAAAAAATACATAATCAATGAGGCTCTAAATGGCCTATAGAGTCCAACAAACATGATACAAGCTACTAGACTACTACAAATCGCTGATCAAAATGATCAATCATCAAACTCATCACCACTACTAGAAATGAGATCCTCAACATGAGATACAAGGTCATACTTTAGCTCAAAGTCTCCAGACTTGGTAGACTCCTAAGGGACATCTGCAACTACAATAGTAGTACTAGTAGAAACAAAAGATACAAAACTTGTGCTTCCGTATGCCATGCTTGGTGCTACGTCTACTCCTACTAGTGGATATGAATCAAAACCAATCCACCTCAAGTAATCAATATCATAATTAGGATTAATATATATTGGGTGAGACTCCTTGTTGGGTGCAGGCTGATTTTGAGGAAGAGTCCATTTTTTGGAAAGTATAGATTAAATTAAAAAAAGACAATTGGTAGGAAAAGAAACACGTGCGAGGGAAAGTGACATGCAAAGGCGGAAAGCATGGATGGTGTGCATGCAAGAAAACCTAACCACACTAGGGTTAGGGTTTTTGTAAGAGATTGTAACGAATGATAAGTTGTAAATTAGTATAGATAAGTACCTAGAAGGTCTAGGTCGACGTGCCTAGGTTTTTTACTGTTCCATTAAGGAAACTACTGTAAGATCTAATACCAATTTTGTAAGTTGTTGAGTTGTAGGAGGGTCAAATATCTAGATCTTGAAGGTTATATTGCAGGTTGAGGAGCCTGGTGAGATCTAGTCCACCTCACAAAGGTAGTGGAACTTGTTTTGTGATTGTTTGGTCGAAATTGTAGTGCGCACGGTGCCATATTTTGCAGAAATATAAATAAAAGAGCCTAATAAGTCAGATCTTTGTGGACGTAGACCAGGAGGGGGTGAACCATGGTAAAACCTATGTTATGTGTTGTGTTTATTACATATTTACCTTTTTTTAGTATTTATATGATGAATGGATGAATAAATATCGCTTTTAGATATTTCATCTGGTAGATCAGTTAGATTTCATGCATAAAATTAACAGATGAATGAATCTTAAGCATGATAGAGGGGAAAAACAGATCAAGGCATTATAAGATGAAATGCAATCCTAGATCCCAACTCTTTCCTATATTGCAAGCATCTGAGCATGGAAGTCACCCATAGAACTATATCGAGTGAGACTGGGCAGTACATTCTATGTGTTGTGTTTCCTTCTGGTTTACCAAGAGGGCCGATAGTTTTAGAGGGTTTTGTTGGAAACCTATTCATATATGAACTTGGGTTAGCCAAGAAGTAGATATAGAGAGTAGTAACCAACACTCCTCTACCCATTCTAATGTTGGATAAATATCATCCAACATAATGGGATCTTTATTAGTTATTTTATTCAACAACTAGTTGCACCTTAGCTAAAGATTGTATTGCATGAAGATAAGATCATTTAACCATTTTTTTACAAAACTTTTTTCTTCTTTGTGTGATTCCACTCAAATACAAAACAATTGTGCACATACCGATAAGCATTGCAATTTTGACTCAACACTTGAATTGTAAAATTTTGTAACAAAGGACATTGTCTACTAAATGAATCCCACTACTGTGTTGCAAAGACAAAGTCAGTTCAACAAATTAGACTATGAGTTTGTCTAAAAAATCAAGTATTTAAATTTCAAAAAATTGAACTTAAGAAAACTTTGGAATTGGTTACCTAGTTGGTCCACATCTCTCGCAATATTTAATAGGTTTTTTCCAAAGGTACTTGTGGCTCTAGTGAAATCACTAATCTATCAGTGTATTTCTAGCTTCTCACTATCATCATGGACCATGTTCTCTAAGGACACATACAATCCATCTTTAACCTCCCAATTTTGATCTTCTTCTAATTGAGCTCTGGAACAATACCTTGGGTTTAATAAATACCTAGATACATGAAAAGGATAATAGAGTTAATTGTTCCATCTATTATCAATGATCTCCCAAATAGGCCCATACTTAACAATTATATCCTTGTATGATGTCTTTATTTGATCTTTTTCCTGATACATAGCCTCATAAATGTGATCCATGTCCAATTCCTCCCCATCCACCAACCATAACACCTTAATAAGGGGATCACGAAATTTCACAACCACTGCTAAGTTTTTCCAAAAAGGGTTCTCAAAAACATTATTTTTGGTGTATTTTCCATCTTATTTGTGAGCACACTAAGGTCAATTCCATTCATCACTAGAATAAAAAATTCTCAAGTTTTCTTCTTGGGAAATGAGATATTTCAAAGTGAAAAAGTAAGTTGCAAATCCCATGATGACAATCATAAAAATGTTCTTTCCACCAATGTTTTTCCTCCTTAGGTTGAATACCCATGAGTTATTGTAAATATATTTTTCAATGTTGTAAGCATGATCTATAGTATTTTTTAGTACTGGAAGTCACCTCTGGATTGCAGTAGAGGTAAGCCCAATACCCATCAGTTGTATGTCACAATGAATAAACTTAAGGGTGGTCTAATGGATGTAGACTCAGGATAATATTGCTTTATATCAGAAACCTAGACTGGTATGCCCAGGCAGATGAGGTCTCAATCTAACTTCAGTCAGTAAGTTGCAATAAGAGTGAGTAGGGGGAAGAACCTGAGAAGAATGAAGAGGTATTCTATGGACATCAGGTCTTCCAACAGCCTAAAGAGGAAAAACTCAGAAGACAAGATCCTCTTGATTCAGAGTTTTGAGAATCTGAATGAAATTATCACTGAACTGAGATCAAACATACATCAAAATTGAGCAACAATAAACTGACTGGATCATCCATGCCCGAGTCATTGAGTGTTGGGAGAGACGCAAGACATGGACTAATTAAAACTGGTGGAAATGTCTCTATGATCAAACATACATCACAGAAACATAACTACCCTCAACTAGATCCTCCATGCCCGAGTGTTTCACCACAGTTGTTTACAGAGATATGAAAATAAGCTAACTTTCATTAAATAAGAAGTCTCAAATGTAGATACATAACCAGAAAACCAGAGGATTTACTAAAACTTTACAATTGGGAGCCTAGCTCAACCATCGACCCTAACAAAATATGAAGAAGACTCCTATATAATGAGAGCCAAAACACAAAAGCATGCTCAAGTGGCTGCATTGAAGGCATTACATCTACATGCTTCTTGATAGATTGTGCATGAAGTCTCTGGTCAGACGCAATCGCATTTCAGAACAAACCTGCAGATGAGCTGACTAACTGACAATCCTTCCCTAGGATTTCCATTTATGGTGGAAACGATGTTCAAATTACACCACTCAACCTCAATAAATGCTTCATCGAGATTGGGGAAGGCCCAAGTAAACTCTGCACCTGTAGGATGCAGCGGCCTTCACATTTTTCCATCTGGATCTGAGTCAGATGGTTGCGGGGAGGTTTGATAGTAGATGTGTCTTATGATGAAGCGATGGCGCTCTCATCATGGAATATCGTATGGGAGATGTCCAGGTGGTCGATCGAAAATGGGGAAGAGAAGACTGAGGATAGCATGGGGTCCACACAAGCAAGAGCTGATATGTAAAGGGATGAAGGTGATGTGGAGCGAGGTAGCACAAGTGGTGAGATATGAGAATGGGAGAAGCGGCAGGTGGGACAGTGAGTGGAGGACAGGTGTGAGGGATCGAAAGTTATAGGAGGGTGGGGTATGTGATGAACAGAGGAGATATATGATGTGGGGGACAACTGTCGGCAGGACAAAGAGGCCACTTGTCAACCTAGGATAGGGAACTATATGCACATGCACATATCGGGGTTGCGAAAAGAGGTTTGATTCTTCCACGCTTTTGGGTTCAATGTGTGTCTTTGGATGATACGTTGCACCTACACAAAACCACTATTTCTTCCCCGACTTGCTCTACAATTTTTAATGACCGCACATGTTGAGGCCCCGATATGGCCAACAACTATCGATCCGGAGCATGAAAATATTAGCTGCCCAGATTTACGCACATCTTATCATTTGCATCAAGGGGTCACATCAGTCATCCGACTTAGGATATAATCCAAAGTGTGGGTTTTTTGCCTGATTTCTTCCATTCCTTCGCCAAGGAGACAATTTCTTAGGAAAACACCCTTCCTTACAAAAATAATGTGATAACATTAGGCTCCATGGAGGATGGATTTCTCCCTATGAGAAGCCAAGAAATCTTCTGCAGTTTCAGTGCCTTATTGTTGGGTTGAAGTCTCTTACTCGAAAAAAATAAAAATAAAAACATAACGATATTTACAATGGAGAGACATTGAATGCAGTTTCAAACAAAAAATATTTTCAGGAGGTGTCAATTTACAGGGCCACCAAAAAACATTTCACCCTCTAAGTTCTGCAACCCGTAAGAGTTGTTTGGAAATGCTTCAGAAATATTGAAGGGACCTATTAGCAACATTACTTGTCTTTGACATTGGGATATCCAGGTCTACAGGTTGCACGAGGAGCGCCCAAGTGCAGCGAATAGAAGAAGTCCTTTTCGGACTTAAAATCAACCGAGTGGGCAAAATTATAGTGTTAACGGTCTGGATCCATCCACATGAGCATATCAACGGTTGGTGGGAAATCATGAATAGAAAAGTTTAGCTGAAGATAACGCAATGGATGGTGCCCATATTGTGTGCAGGGAAAGATAACATCCATTCATCCAGAAGACGCGTGGCACAAGATCTACTCGTGTCAACGTTTCGACAATTGGGAATTTTAAGGGTGAAGGTTCCATGTTGTCCTATCTCTCGAAACCCTGAAACCCGAAAGTGCTGAAGGCACTCAAAGTCAGGCCCGCAGTATCATGAAGCAATATCGACCATCCATCCATAGGAGACATCTAGCGCGCGATTAGGCTTCTCTCCTTTTCTCTCATCGCGACTCAAACGCACAAAGAACAGCTCCTTCATATCCTCGATGCGTGAGGTATCGGGAGTGTCCAGGGCCCGAGCCCACCGCATCATTGGGAGAGTTTAGAGCCGTCAGATCTAGAGGGATGCGTGGCACCAGATTAATCTGTCTCAGCATTTCGCTCATCGTGATTTCAAGAAGCCAGGATCAGCCCCTTCATATTCGCGAACGTCGAAAGCACCTTTGAGAGTAAGCATTGGGTCACAACCCATGGTCACTTGGGAGACCAAGAGAGCTATGCAGGAGGGGCCAAAGGCACCGAGTTCAGTTACATAGGAGATCATCGTGATCTCCAGGCACCATCAGATCTTATTCTCAATCATGTGTCTCGCTTGGAGTAAATGAAGGCATGAATGGGTGGTTGAAACCTCCTTTCATTCATTAAGTGTGAGGTATGGAGGGTCTAGCAAGCAGTCTGCTCGAAAGGTTCATGTGTACCATTTTTTCCAAAGAAGCTATGCCGGAGTCTTCGAAGAGACAGAGAAGTCTGCACACGCTAGATCGACACTTAATGGCTCAGCTACCCTCCTTACAGGAGCCATGCACAGTTAAGATGGCGCATGAAGAAGGATTTCAGTACGAGCTTGAATGAAAAGACACCAAGCCCTGGGTGACTGGGCACGCCTCTGTTAGGATAATTTTCCTGAGTATATAAGCTCAGTCTTTGTATTTTTTAATCCATCGATGGTAGAGAAAATCTCCCGATTGTAAAGTTTTAGCACAGACTCTAGTTCTCTGGTTATGTATTGGTATGTAAGATTTCTTGTTTAATGACAGAAAATTTTCTCTCTTCATCTAGTTTTCATCTTATAATAAGAGAGTTCGTCAACGACTGATTCGTGCGAATTGTTGCAATTATGCTATGATAAAGGATTTATTGTTGCATTATTGTAGTCTCTGGTCATAGAATTTGAATGTAAGAAGATCTTTCATTTAGACTCCTTCCCCTACAGTCTGTTAGAAATCTAATGTTTACAACATACCTTTTATTTTCTCCTATATAAGTCTTCCCCCTACTCACCCTTACTACAAATCACTGTCTGAATTTATCTAAGACCTCACTTGCCCACGCATGCCTGGCCTAGTTTCAGAGTTAGAACCACATCATTTTGAGTTAACCTCCATTTGATCACCCCATTAAACAAATCATGACACAAACTGATGGGCACCGAGATCTTCCCCTGTTGCAATCCAGGGGTGACTTCCGACGCTAACATTTATGGCGCCATTGCCGGGGACGAAGTTGAAGATTTTCCCCGAGATTGAATGACATTGAGCCTCTGATTCTGAAGGTGCATCGGGTATCAGAGCCTTTGAATATTTCTACTGTGCACCTGACGACTCCATCATGACGACTCCACTATGGTGAACCTACTATATTAACTGTGGCTTTCAGAGGCAGGCACATGCAGTCTCATCCATAGCTGCCTCTAGCTACACCTGAGATTGATCCAAAGGTGGTTCTCAGAAAAGGAAAGAACTCTGAAGAAGAATCTTCCACCACCGAAACAGGTAATCCGCCATCTCCTTCTGTAAGAACTTCGCTTTTTCCTCCTCAATTTCTTAACAGACCTCCTTCAGAGGTTTCCCTTTTCCTGAGTTTTGGGAGTGTTCCTGTTGAGTTTTCCCCTCCTAATATGGGATTGGAGGGAGAAATCTTGGTCACTCCCCTCTCCTCTAAAGATATACCTTGGCTTAGATCCAAGACCACAGAAGATCTCCCCACTCCTGCACAAAGAGGAGCACCTGCTGACTGGAGCTCGTTAGCCTTCTCCTTAAATCCCCTCTTATTTCTCACTCCACTTCGAGACTCACTCCCAATAGCCCCTTCGTGAAATCCTTCTCCTCCAAGCTCTCCTCCACCTAATATTCCTATGGTTTGTGCTAATCCCCCTCTGAATAGAATGGACGCCATAGTCGCTGCCATATATGCTCCCTTAATCCTACCCCATCCTATGAATCCTCTCCCTGGTGGAGACTACTTGAAGTATATGCCCAAGTTTACTAGGGAAGGGGACATAACTGCTGAAGAGAATATGACTACTTTCTACAGTTATGCAGACAACCTGACCATTGAAAATGAGGATGTCTGGATGAGTGTCTTCGTCTAGAGCCTAGATGGTGAGGTGAGGAAGTGGTTTAGAAGATTGGCCCTCGGATCTATTGCTGGGATCGAAGCCATGGATAGTGCTTTCCTGAGGTAGTGGGGCGATAGGAAATATTTCATGTATTACATGACAGAGTTCGGGTCTTTGAAGAAAATGGAAGGAGATTCTGTCTCTGACTTCTCCAAAATATTTAATAAGATGTATCATAAAATTCCCACCGAAATAAAACCCTCAGAAGCCTCAGCCAAGATTTCTTATGCTAGTGTGTTTGGCCCTGATTTCTATCTGTTACTAAGAGAAAGAAGATCCACCTCCTTATCTAAAATGCAATATGTGGCCATAGAAGTGGAATCCAATGTATTAGCAGCTGATAGATTGAGAAACAAGGCTGACACAGACAGAAGAAAGGGAAGGTCAGAAGCCTCAACTTCTAGCCTATCGGTGCCCTACCCTCAAGTGGATGAGCTGACCAGGATGGTAAAGTCTCTGTCTGCATAGATGGAGAAAATGAAGGTGGAAGGGAGGAAAGCATACAAGGGCCAACAGAACGCCGAAAAAAAAGGAGGTTTCAGGAGGCCGAACAATATTACTCCTACGAATGTGCAAAGAGAAAGGGGAACAAAGAGAGAAGATCAAAAAATTCAGGCCCCCTTTCTAAACAATTTTGTGGCCGAGGGGGAAGAAGGGGGAACAGATGAGCTGGACCCCGAAATCCATTGCTTCGGAGACACTCCTCCTTTTCCTCACCTCACTCAATCATCATACAAGGAGTCCCTCATGGACAGTCATCTAAATGAACTGAGAAAGGGAGACAAGGCTAGTGGCAACCAAGGCATATATGATCTGAGGTCTAAGAAAAAGACAGTAGCACCTGAGGTTCCTGAGAAGTCCACTAGAACAGGAAGCCCACTAATGAAGCAAAAGATAGTCACATAGGTAAGAATCACCAACCCCTTTCTCCCATAGTCTAGATTCATGTTCCCTAAATAAGAGAAAGTCCTAAGCTTACATCTTCTTTTAATTTCGAGAATGAAATTCAAAAGATCAAAATCCCTATGCCCCTAACCGAATTGATTAAAAATGAAGGGTTCAAGAAACGCTTCTCTGAGATTTTACAGTTTGACGTCTCAAGCCTTCCTATAGACTCCATAAATTTGCAAGATGAAAAGCCTACAGTTATTCTAGGTCCTATGGTAGAAGACAGAAATGACTCATCCCCTCCCTTCTACACTTCCTTGAACATACATGACAAGGTACTACACAACTGATTGATGGATTCAGGGGCTTCTCACAAACTTATGCCCAAAACAGTCATGGAAGAATTAGGGCTAGAAGTCACCCGAACCTATCATGACCTTTATTCCTTCGACTCCAGGAAATTTCAATGTCTCGGGGTTATCAAAGACCTGGCCGTGACATTGTTTCAGTTGCCCATGAAAACTGTGGTCATGGATATTGTAGTGGCCGATGTCCCCACCAAGTTCGGTATGTTGTTATCAAGATATTGGATAAAAAGACTGGGGGGAACCTTGCATATGGACCTCACATATGCTACTATCCCAGTATTTGGAGGAGAGCATAGGAGGCTATATAGGGAAGCCCAGCTGGCCTATATAATCAGTGATGAAGCCAATCCTACCAACCATCCCATTTTTTCCTTGGACACTGATTTAGGTTCTAGTTTACTACAACTCACTCACGCTCCCGAGCCTCCTCTTGAACTCGGAAAGAATCCCACCACTCCTCGTGAATTTCCTCCCTCCATCACCCCCGTTTGGATTTTTTTTTTGATGGAGCCTGTTCCAAGGAAGGCATTGGTGCTGGGGCGTCTTTTGTGTCCCCTTCTCAGGAAACCATATCCCTATCATACAAGCTGGAATTTGAGACCACCAACAATGTGGCAGAGTATGAAGCCCTTGTTCTAGGATTAAGAGTTGCAAGGGAAATGGGAATTCAGGAAGTAGAAGTGTTCGGAGATGCAGAGTTGGTAGTCCAACAGATCAAAAGCGCTTATCAGGCTAAGCACCCTCGACTCAAAAATTACAAAAATGAAGCATGGGACCTAATCGACAATGTATTCTTAGCCTTCAACATCTTCTTTATTCCAAGGCAGGATTATGTTGTGGATGATTCTTTAGTTGTTTCAGCTAGCCAGTTCAAGGTCCCTCAGTCATCTGTGGCCAAATATGATGTTGAGATAAAATATAGACCCTCTGTACCAGACAATGTCAAGCATTGGAATGTATTTGAAGATGATTTGGAAATCGAAAGATTTCTCCAATCTGTTGATGAATTTTTTGTGTTGCACATTGATCAGGATCTTGACCCGGAAGATAACCCTCACCCTGAGGTGTTTTTAAATAAAATTTCTAACCACCAGATCATTTAGTTACATAGCAATCACATTCGGAGGGGACTAATTCCTTTAGAAAGATTATTTGATGGGAACGATGTGGCAGTAAAAGGTAGGGTTGAAGATGAATATGCCGACACAGCCGAGTGCAACATTGGCACACAGGAGGAGCCTAAGTTTGTCAAGTTGTCAAGGAGTTTGACCACAGAGCAGAGAGCCGAATATACTAAGTTGCTAAGAGAATTTGTGGATGTGTTTGCATGGACCTACGAAGACCTCAAGACATATGACACATCTGTCATTGAACACAAGATCCCACTGAAGGAAGAGGCTAAGCCTTTCAGGCAGAAGCTAAGACAGATAAATCCCATGTTGTTGTCTGTCATGGAGAAAGAAGTAAAGAAGTTGTTAGAGGCCCAGATCATCGTCCCCCTGAGATATTCCGAATGGGTGGCCAATTTGGTTACGGTAAGGAAGAAAAGTGGAGAAATCAGGCTTTGTGTCGACTTCAGGAACCTGAACAGGAGCTCAAAGAAAGACAATTATCCGCTGCCCAACATGGAACACATATTGCAGAAGGTAACCGGTGCATCTAGGATTTCCATGATCGATGGTTTTTCTATCTATAATCAGATATCAGTCATGCCTGAAGATAGGGAGAAGACAACCTTCACCACCCCTTGGGGCACATTCATGTATGCCAAAATTTCATTTGGACTGATGAATGCAGGAGCGACATTTCAGCGAGCCATGGAAATAACCTTCATCGGGGAGAAATATAGGTTTGTGGTGATCTATTTGGATGACATAACAGTCTTCTCCAGGTCTGACAAAGAGCATTGTTGTCACCTAAGGAAAGTCTTCTCAAAGTGTCAAAGGTTTGGCCTTTCCCTAAACCCCAAAAAATCTTTGTTTTCTATGGAGGAGGGGAAGTTATTAGGCCATATAGTATCATTAGAAGGAGTGAGGATTGATCCTATCAAAGTGGAGGCAATTCGGACCCTGTCGCTTCCCAGGTCAAAGAAGGAAGTTCAGGCCTTTTTGGGGATGATTAATTTTCTGAGGAGATTCATCTCGAATTTTGCTGAATTGGTGAAACACATCACAACTATGCTCAAGAAGGGAAATGAAGTGAAATGGACCATTGAACCCAAGGAATCCTTTGTCCAAATAAAACGGGCATTGACTGAGGCACCTGTGATGATCAGTCCTGACTATTCCAAAGATTTCCTGATCTTCTCTTTCGCTTCTTTTGATACAGTAGCAATAGTCTTGTTGCAGAAAAATGAGGAAGGGCGAGCGAAACCCATTGCCTTCTTCAGCAAGGCATTAAGAGATGCATAGGTCAGGTATGAAATCATAGATAAACAAGCCTATTCCTTAGTGAAATCTCTCAAAGCTTTCAGAGTCTATGTCTTGCACTCAAAAGTGACTGCATATGTTCCTTCAGCCTCTATGAAGGACATCCTTGTATAGCCCGACATTGATGGGAAGAGGAGTAAATGGATAGCCAAGATCCTGGAATTTGGCTTGGAAATAAGGCCTACCAGATTGATCAAAGTTCAAGGCTTAGCCAAGATGTTGGCTGAAGCTAATCGCAAAGCTTTGGGGGTAGATTTCATCAATGCACACTCAGAAAATCAAAAGAACTAGTTGTCCAATGTGGGCCCTCAAATAGAAACCTTGTTGGCTCGATGTCCTTGATATAAGGATGTCATATATTTTTTGCAGGAGTTGCGGCCCCCAAATGGACTACAAAGGAATAAAGCAAGAGCTCTGAAGCTCAAGGCAGTCAGGTACTGCCTTATTGATAGAATTTTATACTGGAAAGACCCCCTGGGAGTGCTTTTAAAATGCATGGATCCATAAGAGGACGATAGGATCATGGTCAAGTTTCATAGTGGCCTATGTGGGGAGCTCCATTCCTTGAAGACCACAACCCACAAAATTCTTAGAGCTTGGTACTACTAGCCCACCTTGTTCACTGATGTCCATAGAGGAGTTAGAGCCTATATCTCATGCCAAATATTTTTGGGAAAGAAACAGCTCAAGTCCCTGACTTTAAAGCCTGTAATTGTTTCGGGACCTTTCCAACAATGGGGCCTAGATTTTATTGGAGAAATCCACCCTGCCTCCAATGGGCAGCACAGATGGATCCTGACTGCCACAAATTTCTTTACTAAGTGGATTGAAGCTATCCCCACCAGGAGTGCTTCCCACAAGGTAATCATTGGGTTCCTGGAAGACCTCATCGTAAGGTTTGGTTGCCCAAGGAAGATTGTTACTGATAATGCAACCTCTTTCAAAGCTGAGTCGTTGGTCAAGTTCTGTGAACAGTTCAGGATCAAACTGATTCACTCCACCCTGTACTATCTCTAGGGAAATGGTTTAGCAGAATCCTCCAACAAAAGCCTAACAAGGATCATCAAAAGACTACTGGAGGACAACAAAAAGGCTTGGAATTCCAAGCTGAATTTCGCTCTATGGGCCAATTGGGTGACCACAAAGAGATCTATAGGCATCTCCCCTTTCCAGTTAGTTTACAGAGAAGAAGCTATTTTCCCTTCTCAGCTGGCCATTCCCGTAGCGAAATTCTTCCAGGATTATCAAGAAGAGCCCAATGATATGATCCGAAGAATTAATCAGTTGATAGAAGTCCAGCAGGCCAGAGAACAGGTAATGATCAGAATTCAGGACCATCAATAGAGGATCAAGTAGGTCTTTGATAAGAAATCCAAGAAAGAGGAGTTCCAGATGGGAGACCTAGTACTAAAATGGGATGCTCCTAAACAAGACAAGGGAAAGCATGACAAATTTGAAGCACTATGGGTTGGGCCTTACAAAATATCTGAAGTCTTCTCAAATAACACATATCGGCTACAGGATTTGGAGGGTCAAGAAGTTTTCAACAGCCCAATAAATGGGCATTTTCTTAAAAAATGTTTTGTCTGAGCCTTCGGTGGCTCCTATGTTTTGTAAATATTGTCCTTTTAGTTCTTTGTGTTTAATTTTATTGTTTCGGCTTAGTAAATGACTCCATAGCCCAATAGCAAGGCACTGGAACTGAAAAATGAGTCCTTAGAGCATCACAGGGACAACTCTATCCCCCATGGAGCCTAATGTTAGCAACATTACTTGTATTTGGCATCAGGATATCCAGGTCTGTAGGTTTCATGAGGAGCACCCAAGCATAATGAACAGAAGAAGTCCTTTTCAGACTTAAAATCAAGCGAGTGGGAAAAATTATATAGTGTTAACGGTCTGGATCCATCCACATAAGCATATCAACGGTTGGTGGGAAATCACGAATAGAAAATTTGCGTCGAAGATAATGCAATGGATGGTGCCCATATTGTGTGCAGGGAAATATAACAGTCATCCATCCAGAAGACGTGTGGCGCGAGATCTACTTGCATCGGCGTTTCGACAATTGGGAGTTCGAAGGGTGAAGGTTCCATGTTGTCCTATCTCTCGAAACCCCGAACCCCGAAAGAGTCGAAGGCGCTCAAAGTTGGGCCCGCAGTATCATGAAGATATCTCGATCGTCCATCCAAAGGAGACACATGGAGCACGATTAGGCTCCTCACCTTTTCTCTCATCATGACTCAGACGCACAAAGAACAACTCCTTCATATCCCCGATGCGCGAGGTACCGGGAGTGTCTAGGGCTCGAGCCCACCACATCGTCGGGAAAGTTCAGAGCCATCATATCTAGAGGGATGCATGGCACCAGATTAATCTGTCTCGACGTTTTTCTCATCATGATTTCAAGAAACCAGGATCAACCCCTTCATATCCGCGAACGCCGAAAGCACCTTTGAGAGTAAGCACAGGGTCACAGCCCGTGGTCACTTGGGAGACCAAGAGATCTGTGCAGGAGGGGCCAAACGCACCGAGTTCAGTTACAGAGGAGATCATCACAATCTCCAGGTGACATTGGATCTGATTCTCAATCTTGTGTCTCGCTTGGAGTAAATGAAGGCATGAACGGGTGGTTGAAACCTCCTTGCATTCATTAAGTGTGAGGTATGGAGGGTCTAGAAAGCAGTCTGCTCGAAGGGGTCCTATGTACCATTTTTTCAAAAGCAGCTATGCCAGAGTCTTCGAAGAGACAGAGAAGTCTGCACATGCTAGCTCAACACTTAATGGCTCAGCTACCCTCCTTACAGGATCCATGCGCAATTAATATGGCGCGTGAAGAAGGATTTCAGTACGAACTTGACTAAAAAGACACCAAGTAGTGGGTGACTGGGCACGCCTTTGTTAGGTAAATTTTCCTGACTATATAAGATCAATATTTGTATTTTGTAATCCATCAATGGTAGAGAAAATCTCCCAATTGTAAAGTTTTAGCAGAAACTCTAGTTCTCTGGTTATGTATTGGTATGTAAGATTTCTTGTTTAATGATAGACAATTTTCTTGCTTGATCTAGTTTTCATCTTATACTAAGAGAGTTCGTGAGCGACTAATTCTTGCAAATTGTTGCAATTATGCTATGATAAAGGATTTATTGTTGCATTGTTGTAGTCTCTAGTCGTAGCATTTGAATGTAAGAAGATCTTGTGTTTAGACGCCTTCCCCTACAGTCTGTTAGAAATATGATGTTTACAACATACCTTTGCTTTTCTCCTATATAAGTCTTCCCCCTACTCACCCTTACTACAACTCACTGTCTGAAGTTATCTAAGACCTCACTTGCCCACGCATGTCTGGCCTAGTTTCAGAGTTAGAACCACATCGTTTTGAGTTAACCTCCATTTGATCACCCCATTAAACAAATCGTGACACAAACTGATGGGCGTCGGGCTCTACTCCTGTTGCAATCCAGGGGTGACTTCCAACGCTAAAAGGACCAACCCAAAGGGATTCAAATTTTCCATGCATGCCTTTACCTTGTCTTGGCACATCCCATTTAAGTACTAGATCTCCCAGCTGGAAATCCTCTTTTCTCACCTTTCTATCAAAGGCTTGCTTGATCTTCTATTGACGTTCATGCACTTTGTCCAGTAGTTTCTCTCCAGTCTGCTAGACTTCTATGAGTTGATGAATTCTTCTTTTCATATCTTCGGGTTCTCTGTGGAAGTCTTGGAATAATTTCTCTATAGGCAGGGCAATCTGAGAAGGAAAAACTACTTCAGTCCCATATACAAGTTGGAAAGGAGAGACACCTAGGGACCTTTTGTTGTTACTTTGTCAGCCCACAGAGAAAATTTGAGCTTTGAATCCCATGCTTTCTTATTTTCCTCTAGCAGTAATATTTATAAGGCTCTTGTTAGAGGACTTTGCTAACCCATTGCCTTGGGGGTAGGAGGGGGTAGAGTGGATTATGAAATTCCAAAATGATAACATAATTTGATCAATGGCTCAGACTTGAAGGATGTGGTGTTATTAGTGATTATTCTGTTTGGACAATTAAAACTTTCCATAATATCTTAAATAAATCTAATGATTATTTTTTGAGAAGCACTCCTTATGGGGATGGATTCTATCCATTTGGTGAAATAGTCTGTTGTAGTTAAGATCCACCTGTGATGACCGCTTGAAGCAGGATGGATTTCCCCAATGAAGTCTAGGCCCTGCTGTTGAAAGGGTTCTAAAGCTACCATAGGCTTCAATGGTAGAGATTTGAGCTGCTGCTTCCCAGAGAATTTCTAACATTTGATACAAGATCTAAATTTTGCACAGACATCAGTGAATAGAGTAGGCCAGAAGTACCCATCCCTGAGAATTTTATAGGTCATGGTCCTCTAGAAATGATGTCCCCCACACAGGCTGTCATGAAATTCGAGCATAAGTTTTTTGTCCTCCTAAGGGTCTAAACATATTATAAGCACACCTAAAGGGTATTTCCAGTACAAGACTTGGTCAATAAGGGAATATATAATTTCCTTAAGCTTTAAATATCTTGCCTTTCTTATCTCAATTCCATCTAGAGGTTGCAACTCTTGCAAAAATATTATAATATATTTGTACCAGGCACATTCTTCCAATGGAGGGTTGTCCTAAGGACTTTTATCAGACAACTCAGCCTATTGATATTCTGAGCAAGTGTTAATGAAGTTAACCCCAAGATATTTACAATTAGATTTAGCCAACAGTCTGGATAAACCTTGGCCTTTAACTAGCTTGGTGGGTTTTATTTCCAGATCAAACTCAAGGATTTTGGAAATCCACTTGCTCCTTCTTCAATCTATGCCAGGCTGAATGGGAATGTCCTTCACAACATCTGAAGGGACATATGTAATAACCCTTGAATGAAGGACATAGATTCTGAAAGACTTGGTTATTTCACTAATGCATAGGCGTGTTTCTCGATAATGTCACATTTCACCTCTTCATCTCTTAGTGATCTGCTGAAAAATGAAATAGGCTGCTTCAGCCCTTCAGTGTTTTTCTGTAATAAAACAACTGCCATTGTATCAAAATAAGCATAGGTGCCTCAATCAATGCCTTCTTGATTTGATTGAAGGATTCTCTAGACTTAGCAGTCCATTTTACTTAATTCCCCTTCCTGAGCATGGATGTGATATGCTTCACCAATTCAACAAGATTTGAAAAAAAACTCCTCAAAAAATTAATTTTGCCCAGGAAGGACTGAACCTCCTTCTTGGATCTAGGAAGTGATAAGGTTTGTATAGCCTCCACCCTGTTTGAATCAATTCTGACCCCCTCAGTCAATACTATGTGTCCCAACAATTTTACCTCTTGCATGGAAAATAAGGATTTCTTAGAATTTAGGGAAAGCCCAAACCTCCTACATTTCAGAAAGACTTTTCTTAGATGAAAACAATGTTCTTTATCAGATCTGGAGAAGACTGTTATGTCATCCATATAGATGACCACAAATATATCCCTTTCTCCAATGAAGGAGATGTCCATGGCTCACTGGAAGGTCCCTCTTGCGTTCATCTAACCAAAGGGAATTTTGGCATACGTGAATGTGCCCCAAGGAGTGGTGAAGGTTGTCTTCTCTCTATCTTTGGGAAAAATAGAGATCTGATTGTAGCCAGAAAATCCATCAATCATGGAAATCCTGGATGCACCTATTACCCTTTGCAATATGTTTTCCATCTTTGGCAGCGAGTAATTATCCTTCTTTGAGCTCCTGTTTAGGTTTTTGAAATCGACACATAGTCTGATTTCCCCATTCTTCTTTCTTACTGGGACCAGGTTGGCCACCCACTCAGAATACCTCAGGGGAAAAATGATTTGGGCATTGAACAACTTCTTTATTTCCTTCTCCATAATAGGAAGTAACATAGGATTTACTTGTCTTAATTTCTATCTAAAAGGTTTGGATTCCTCCTTCAATGGGATCTTGTGCTCAATAACAGTGGTGTCATATGTGCTGAGGTATTCATAGGTCCATGAAAACACATAAAACAATTCCTTTAATAGCTTAGCATACTCATATTTTTGTTCCCATGATAGGCTACATGACAACTTGACAAACTTTGTATCCTCCTCTATACTTATATTTCACTCAACTATGTCAACGCCCTCATTTGAGACTTTACCCTTCACTGCCACATCATTTCTGTCAAATAATATTTCCAAAGTAACTAGTCCCTTTGGGATGTGATTGTTGGGTAGCTGGACAATGTAATGATCATAATTTTTTTTTAGAAAAACATCAGCATGGGGATTTAAGCCAGAATCTGGATCTTGATCAATATGTAATGCTGATAACTCATCAATAGTCTCCAGGAATATTTTGATGTCAAGATATTCCTCAAAAACTTTCCAATGCTTAACATTTTCTGGTATGGAGGGTCTATATTTTACTTCTACATCATACCTGAGCTTAGGTGGTTGAGGGATTCTAAAATTTCTTGTTGAGAAAGAACCGTCAAGAACTGTCAAAGAACAATTCTTTCTTGTTGTTGAGAAAGAACTGTTGAGAAGGAACTGCCAAAAAATCAACCATAACATTTTCTTCTCCGGGGATAAATGAAATGTTAAAAGCTGAGAAAGAACTGTCAATGAGGTCCCATGCTTCATTTCTGTAACTTCTGAGATGAGGGTGTTTGGCCTGGTAAGTGTTTTTGATCTGTTGGAAAATCAACTTTGCATCCCCAAACATAGATATTTCCCTGATCCTCATGTCTTTTGCATCCCTCAAGCCAAAAACAAGAGCTTCATACTCTGCCACATTGTTTGTAGTTTCAAATTCTAACTTGTAGGACAAAGATATAGTTTCTTGAGCAGGGGAAACAAATATTACTCCAGCACCAACACCTTCTCTAGAAGAGGCTCCATCAAAGAACATTTTCCAAACATAGGTAGTCAGAGGAGAATATTGACAGAGAGTAAGGGATTGTTTTCTGATTTCAAGAGGAGGTTCAGGGGCACCAGTGAGCTGCAATAAACTAGACCCCAACTCAGTGTCAAGTGCAAATATAGGATGGTTGGTGGGTCTTCTTCATCACTAATAATATAGGCCAACTGAGCTTCTCTGTATAGTATTATATGCTCCCCTCCAAATACTGGAACAATAACATATGTGAGGTCGATCTGCAATGTTCCTCTAAGTATTGTTATCCAAGATCTTGACAAGAGCATGCCGAACTTGGGAGGAACATCTGCTACCACAATTTCCATGACCACAATTTTCATGGGAAGCTGAAACAAGGTCACAACTAGATCTTTAATGACCCCAAGACATTGCACCCTTATCGAATCAAAAGAATACAAATTGTGATAAACTTTAGTGATTTCTAATATGATTTCTTCCATGACAGTTTTGGGCATGAGATTGTGATATGCCCCTGAGTCCATCAAGCAGTTATGCAACACCTTATCATGTATGTTCAGGGATGTATATAAGGGAGGGGATGAATAATATCTATTTTATACCATAGGACCTAGGATGATTGCTGGATTTTCATCTTGTAGATTTACTGAGTCTGTGGAATGGCAAGAAGGCTCAAACTGCAACATCTTAGAGAGGGATTTTTTGAAATCTTTGTGCTTGATCAGCTCTAAGAGGGGCACAAGGATTCCAATTTTTTGAATTTCATGCTCGAAGCTAAAGGAGGAAGGGGACTTCAAAATTTCTCTCACTTCGGGGAGAAGACCTTTAGCTAGTGCTAAGGGATTATGAGATTTCTTTTCTTTGTTGTTGTTTTCTACATCTTTGGTAGGCTTATCTTCTCTGGAAGGTAGCTTAGGGATGTCAAACTTCTCTTCTTTCTTCTTTGACCCGAGGTTATATTTATGGGGAATTCTATGGGCCTTCTCTCCCTTACTCAACGCATTTATTTGGTTGTCCATGAGGGATTCCTCGTATGAATATTGAGTCAAATGGGGAAATGGGGAGGTTTATCCAAGGCAGTGGATTTCAAGATTAAGATCTCCTTCCTCCCCTTCCTCATCAGCCACGAGGTTATTTTGGAGAGGGGTTTGAATTTTCTAATCAACCCTATCTCTGTTCCTCTATTCCCTTTACATCATATGAGGGGCATTGATAATCTACCTTCTGAAGTTTCCAATGCTTTCATCATTTTGGGCACTTTTATAACCTTTCTCCCCCCTCAAATTTCATCTTCTCCATTTCTGTAGACAATGATTTCACCATATTGGTTAATTCGTCCACTTGAGGGTGTGATTTAGAAGACCCAGAGGTCAAGGATTCAGATCTCCCTCTTCCTCTGTCTTTGTCAGCTTTGTTCCTAAGTCTGTCAACTACCAATACATTGGATTCCACCTCCAGGTATTCATCTTGCATATGATCTAGGGAAGTATCTCTTCTGTCTCTCTCAATAGGAGGTAGAAATTAGGTTCAAAAGCACTAGCATAAGTGATTTTGGTAGAGGCCTCTGTGGGCTTTATCTCAGTAGGGATCTTATTGTACATTTTGTTGAATATTTTGGAGAAGTCAAAGACAGATTCTCCCTCCTTTCGCTTTAGGGACCTAAACTTTGTGATATAATATATAAAATATTTTTTATCCCCCCACTACCTCAAGAAAACATCATCTAAGGCTTCAATCCCAGTAATGGATCCAAGGGTCAACCCTCTAAACCATATGCTATCCTCACCATCAAGGCTTTGGATAAAGACGCTCATCTAGACGTCCTCATTTCAATATTCACATTGTCTGCATAACTGTAGAAGGCAACAAGGTGTTCTTCAACAATTATGTCTTCCTCTCTAGTGAACTTAGGCATATATTTTAGGTAATCTGTAGCAGGGAGAGAGTTCATGGGCTGATGTAAGACCAAGGGGGCATATATAGAAGACACTGTGGCATCCATTCTATTTCTAGGGGGATTAGCACCTGCCATAGGGATAATAGGTGGAGGATAATTAGGAGGGGATGGAGTTCAAATAGAAGAAACTAGAACTGAGCCTCCTAGAGGAATGGGAAACAACAGAAGATTCAGAGAAAAGGATTCAGGGCTTGAGGGAACAAAGGTTTCCCTTTCTGTAGTAGAAACAACAATAATAGGAGGAGGGGTGGTAAAGCTCGGGGTAAGAAAATATTCTAAGGTCCTGGGTCTAGACCAAGGTATAACTTCATGGGAAATAGTAGTGACAAAGCTTTCTCCTTCCAATCCAAAACCAGGAGGAGAAAACTCAATAGGAACACTCCCAAAATTTAAACTTCGGGAAACTCCAACAGAAGGTATAATAGGAAAATGAGAAGAAAAAATTGGAGTTTCTATAGGAGGACAGAGAAAATCACCAAAAATACGTGGTTCAACAGTAGAAGTACCTTCTCGGAGGGCCTTTCCCTTTCTAATAATTATCTCTGGGTCAACTTCAGGTGTTTTTAAAGGCAGCTGTGGAGTAGACCTCATGTGTCTACCTTTGGAAGCCATGGATCAAACACTAGAGTCCCCAGTGGATTCACCTCAATGAATTCACCACAGTGGAGTCGCCAGGTGCACAATTGCAATATTTGATGTACTAACTTCTAATGCACCTTCAGAACCAGTAAAATTTGTTGTTCAATCCCAGGGAAAATATTTAATTTGTCCCCAAAAACGATGCTAGAAATGTTAGCACTAGAAGTCACCTATGGATTGCAGCAGAGGTAAGCCCAGTACCCATCAATTGTATGTCACAATGAATAAATTTAAGTGTGGTCTAATGGACGTGGACTCGGGATAATATCGTTTTAACTCAGAAAACTGGATTGGCATGCACAGGCAGATCAGGTCTCGATCTAACTTCAGTCAGTAAGTTGTAATAAGAGTGAGTAGGGGGGAGAACTTGAGAAGAGTGAAGAGGTATGCTATGGACATCAGGTCTTCCATCAGCCCAAAGAGGAAAAACTCAGAAGACAATATCCTCTTGATTCAGAGTTTTGATAAACTGAATGAAATTATCACTGAAATGAGATCAAACATACATCATAATTAAAAAACAATAACCCAACTAGATCATCCATGCCCAAGTCATTCAGCGTTGGGAGAGACATAAGATGGGGACTGATTAAAACTGGTGGAAATGTCCCTGTGATCAAACCTACATCACAAAAAAATAACTACCCTCGACTGGATCCTCTATGGTTGAGTGTTTCAACACAATTGTTTATAGAGATATGGAAAGAATCTAAATTTCATTAAACAAGAAGTCTCAAATGCAGATACATAACCAAAAAACCAGAGGCTTTACTAAAAATTTACAATCGGGATCCTAGATCAACCATTGACCCTAACAAAATATGAATAAGACTCCTATATACTCATATCCAAATCACAAAAGTGTGCTCAAGTGGTTGAATTGAAGGCATTACGTCTTCATGCTTCTTGATAGATTGTGCATGCAGTCTCTGGTTAGACGTAATCGCATTTTAGAACGGACCTGCAGATGAGCTTACTAACTGACAGTCCTTCTTTGGGTTTTCCATTTATGGTGGAAACAATGTTCAACTTCCACCACCCAAACTCAATAACTACTTCATCAGGATCGGGGAAGGCCCAAGTCAACTTTGCACTTGTAGGACGCAATGGCCTTCGCATTCTGCCATCTAGATCTGAGCCAGATGCTTGCGGGGAGGTTTGACAACAGACGTGGTTGTTGACGAAGTGATGGCGCTCTTGTCATGGAATAACATATGGGATATGGCCAGGTGTTTAACCACGAATGGGGAAGATAATACTGAGGATAGTGTGGGGGCATCACAAGTAAGAGCTAAGATGTAAAGGGAAGTAGGCAATGTGGAGCAAAGTGACACAGGTGGCGAGAGATGAGAAGGTGAGAAGCGACAGGTGGGACAGTGAGTGGAGAACATGTGTGAGGGATAAAAATTTATAGGGGGGAAGGGGATGTGATGAATAGAGGAGAGATATGGAGTGGGGGACAGGTGCCGACGGGACTATTGATTAAGGTTGGTTGTCATTGATGTCAACCCTTGAAGAAAGCCTCGTAGCACAAAGTTTTGGGTAATCGACCAAATATTGTTTGATGTAAATATGACTCATTATTGTTTTTTCATGGTTGAAAAGAAGTGAATATGGATGAACTCCAAAGTGGCCCCCTTATGGTGAAAGCCCTCAGTGGAAGATGCTTTGTGGAGTAAGAGAACCCATGCTTAATAGTGGAATAATGAGATGAAGGAAAGTGAACTTGTTAGGGAAACTATCTTATATGGATAGTTCTTGTCATTTCATTTTTGGTGGTATGTGGAACGCCACATAATTCCTCACGATTAGAGAGTTATGGCCATGAGAAGTTGGAGACCCTAGGTTTGGGTAATGGACCCAAGTTTGTTTGATAGGTAATGGTATAAGTTATGATATATTTTTAGATAATACTATTCTATATGGATATTACATGTCATTCCATTTCTGGTGGTATGTAGAATGTCACATAACTCCTCACGGTTTGAGAGTTGTGGCCTTACGAAGTTGGAGGATCCTCATATGTCATCTAGAAGCCCCAAAAGGTCAAAGTAGTCAAAGTGGTTTAAGAGATTTTAAAAGGTAAATAATAAAGTGAAGTGATGAGTG
>JZKD02S1673902.1:132462-196069 GCA_000966675.3 Picea glauca | reverse complement strand
GGAGGTGGCATGTGGAGAGGGTTGCGAGGCCATGTGCTGAGGTGAGAGGGAGGTTGGGTAGGTGTCACTATGTGGATGGAAGGATGAATTTCCCAGACCTTGACCGCCACCATGACCCAGATGATGTGCTGAGTGGGATGAGGAGTTGTCTATCGAGTGTCTAAAGTCATGGGATTGGCGTGAATAGAGAAATTTTGTTAATGACTAACGAGCCTTGCTTGAGATCAATTGCTAGGGTCGCTTGAGCATCTGCCAGATGATTGTTCCATCTGAGGACGTGAAAGAGTGAGATATTGTGGAAGATCTTGATAGCTGTCGAAATTCTTTGAAGGATGTCTTTTAAGTGTAAATTTTTGGGGTGAGACCCTTTGTGAACATACCCTATTATTATCTTGGAGTCCCCAATCACCGAAAGGGAGTGTATGTTCCTGATTTTGGTGAGATGAAGTCCTTGGTATAGAGCATATGCTTCATCTTGATTATTGGTGGTGATGCCCAAATTCCAATGAAAGGAAAGCACTTGGTTTCCTCGTGGGAAAATGATCACCCCTTCTGCTCCTACCACCCTGGGAATTCTTAAGACAATATTTCTCATGCCTCCTACTCGTATTTATATTAATTCTATCTAATAAAGAAAATTCTAGAGGAGTATTTTCTATAAGTAGAAGATTTGATTAGGTCTTCTTACATTGACTTGTTCACATTTATTAAATATGACGTATGACACAGACCTTGTTTCTCCCATTCAGGGCTGTGTGAATTCCCGGTCAAGGATCATAAAATATTCTCCTCAAGACCTTACTGGACTCAAACTGAATAAAAAAATAGGCCATGTTATCACCCTCAAGTTTTCATGGTCATGATCAGGTCTTTAGCGATTTGTTCATTGACCAATAAATCACAGGGGAACCAACGTGCTCACTCTTTACCGGAGGATTCATTCCCCGAAATCAGAAAATTTCTCTCCTAACTCATTCTAATCATGGTCATTGATCCCCCTTCTCGACGAGATCAACAATGTTGGTGAATAGTGGGCCGTGAAGTAGCATGTTCACTAACTTTATCTCCATGCTCCGCAATGATTCCCTATCCTCAATCTCTGTTCACATATCAATGGACATTGCAGTTCCTACTTTATTATCACCTTTTCCAAATCTCACACTAATGGACACTAGCTCCTTCTCAGCATGTGACCTTGGACTATGACTTGGACTTATCCTTCTAGTGCTTCGTGACTTTGAAAATTTCAACCAGGACTAGATCAATGGTCCTCATTCTCCCTCATGACCAATGATCGAGATCTACTTCAGGACTCTGTGGTTCGGGAGTTCAGGGTGTTTCAACCTTCACTTTCCCCTAGAGTATTTTGTACCAGAATTTATAGATCAGGTGCCACGCGCCCACCTCAGATCAATAACTTTGGTCCACTTTGGGACTCCGGCCTTCGAAAGTCTCAAATTCTCCATGCTAGAGTTTTCCTAGAGAACTTTCACCCAAATTTCATGATCCGCTGACACATGTTTCAACTACTCACTACTCAGGCTTTGAGAGTTTCAACTCCTGCACACTCATTTTCTCTTGGGGCGGTTTCACTTGAAGACGAATTTTTTTTGCCATGCTTCCCTCTATATCTAAAAATCTAGATCTTTTCTCCTCTCGTCGACTTCCTTTCAGAGTCTTAGGCCTCCGAACTTCCTGATATCACGCCACATGTTCTCCGCGACGGACGATTGCGATATACTTCGACCTTCGGGACTCCAAGAGTTTTTCACACTCCACAACTGAAATATTCTGAAGTGACTTTCCCTGAAGCCACAGATGGAGAAGATCATTGATCAGAGGTTTGGAAAGAATACCAAGAGAAAGACCTATTTTGAATATTTGGTCAAGTGGAAGGAACACTTGTTAGAAGATTCCAGTTGAGTAAGTGAAGTTGATGTCCAGAAGCATGGAAGGTCAGTGCAGGAGCTCATGGGAAGGAGTCCATGATTTTTTTTCCAAGAGGAGTATGATGGAGGAGCATCGTTAGCAAATCCACATGGGATGACAACACAGTTCCTAACGTGCCTTTTGAGTAAAACTTTAAATTTTGAAAGATGGTGTATCTTAGAGAACTTCTGAGTAAATGATGAATCAAAGAAGTTTTAATGGTTGGAGGTTAAATGATCTCGTCAAACCAGAAGAGATCGGATCATCCTTTAGTTATTTGATTTTGGCATGGGTATGAAGATTCACCTTAAATTTTTCTATCGCAGATGTTTATTGTAATAGGACTAAGTAGTTGTAATGTTTTATTTCGATCAGATAGGTAGTTGGAGGAAACCATAGAGGACCTCTTGTATATGTAGATGCATCGTATGCCTGAATATGGCTGCTACAAATTAGTAGGAGATAATTGTTATTGAATGTAAGTTTTTTTTCATAATTGTATCCATTTACACTTGAATGAATATAATAGAGGGATATTGACCAAATGCATTGTGTTTCTACTATTTATAGTTTCCCTGTTATTTTTTGTTTTCATGAATGAATGAGTTATGTTGTTGAGTATATGATACTATGAAGTATTTGGATAAGTTTCAAACCATTTCTCTTCATTGAGTTCATGCAAGGTGTGCATATAGTGTACAAGGAGTGCATTAACGGAGTTTTTTTCGACTCATAAGCTCAGAAGAGATAACGTGAAACTTCCATTTGCAAGTTGTGCATAGTCTCACACAAGAATCTAAGTCTTATGTAACGATATGTTGCAAGGAGTGCACAAATTCGAAATTCAACTAAGTGTCGAAGTAACCTTATAAGGAGTCAAAGGGTTCGAGAGAGGAAGCTCAAGAGAGCTAGCGGGGAGAAATATTCAAAGGAAGCAAATCTCTAAAGGTTTCATGATTTATCGGTCAAGATCCAGCCAGGAGGGAGTGAGATCATTCCAGACCATTGGATCTGGGAAAAGTGCACGAGTTTTAAGTCTCTGTGTGTACACATGAGAGAGAATTTTTTGAAGTCCCGAAAGAGGTTATGGACCCTCCATAATCCATAGGGACAGGTGGCGTAATATATACAACTCCGGAGCGGAATCACTTTAGAAGTTTTGTAGATATGGGGAGAAGGGGGGTCTGCATCAACTTACTAACTAATGTCAACATTTTTTACATAGAAAATATATTTAGGAATTTATTACATGGAAAAAATATTATTCTATCTACGTGAGGGGTTAGGTCCCTAACATGCCACCCCCCTTGAAAAAGAGCCTTTTCCTCAAGGATTAAGATAAGGAAACTGTTGCAGAATTCTAGTTGGTTCCCAAGTGGCATATTCTAGTGGAGTATCCTTCCAGTGAACGAAAACTCCCTGGATGGTGCACTGATTTAGATGACCCTTTAACTGGTTCAATACAGCTTGTGGTGGAAACCAAATAGAACCTTCTTCATCCAATTTTGGTAATATTCTCTAGGTGCAAAATTTGGTGCCAATCAATTTCTTTAGGAATGAGACATGAAAAATAGGATGTAGCTTGGAGTGACTAGGAAAATATAACTAATAGCCCATTGGCTCCACGCGTTTGAGAATAGTATAAGGACCATAAAATTTTGGTGCAAGTTTTTGACACTGCTCGTATTTGAGTGAAGTCTTCTTGTACGGTTAGAGATAGAGAAACACTTGATCCCCTTCAAAACATCAATGTTCAAAATGACCCTTATCTTCCTATTGCTTCATGCAGTTTTGATCCATGACCAACTTCTCTTTGAGAGTATGAAGAATTTTCATGAAGAATGTAAGATTGTGGTCAACCTCTTGAACCTGGGAGACACCCGACATGTATGGGAGAACAAATGGTGGATTTTTTCCATAGATTGCTTCAAAAGGAGTCATGCGAGTGGAAGTATGGTAAGATGGGTTGTACCACCATTCAATTAGGGGTAACCACTGAACTCATTGATGTTGTCTTTTAGATGCCAAACACCTCAAATATGTTTCCAAACAATGGTTGATTGCTTCCATTTGGTCATTAATCTGGGGATGATAGGTTGTGCTGAGATGTAATTGATTTCCTTGGAGCCTAAATAGTTGTTGCCAAAAATTACTGGTAAAAGTGGGATCATGCTTAGAAATAATAGAATGAGGCATTTGGTGGAAATTGAAGATATTATCCATAAAAATTTAAGCCAATGTGGATGTTGTGAATGGGTTTTGAAGAGCACATAAATGAGCATATTTGGAAAGACAATCCAATACCACCATGATGAATGACCTATTTCCTTATTTGGGTAAGCCAATAGTGAAATCCATAGAAATATCCATCCAAATAGTCGGTGGAAGAAAAAGTGGTTGGATTGTACTGGGAGGTTTGGAAATCTATCCCTTATTGTGTTGACATGTATCACATTTATACACAAAGGTGAAAATGTCCTATTTCATACCATTCTAGAAGAAATATCGTTTGACCCGTTCATAAGTTTTGGTAAAACCTGAATGGCCTACTATAGGTGAAGCATGAAGCTCAGAGAGAACCTTGGATTTAAGGGATAATTGTTTTCTTAAATACAAGCGACCTTTATAGAAAAAATCTTCATTGTGTCAAGAGGACCCTGGAACAACTTGGGGATCCTGTTGAATTTTTTAGATTAGGTTGGAAATTTTGGGTTTGTGCAACAATTCATGTAGAAAAACTTGAATCCAGTTGACAACACTAAATCAGAGGGAAAAGAGGGACCCTTCTTCATATTTCCTAGAAAGAGAATCAACCACCATATTTTATTTTACCTTCTTGTAAACAATATCATAATCATATCCAAACAGCTTGGTCACCCATTTTTGTTTCTCTGGGGATGAAATACATTGTTCCAAGAATTACTTGAGGCTTTGATGATCTATTTTAATTTAGAAGTGTTTTCCCAATACATAAGGGCACCAGAGATACACTCCATGCAAAATAGACAACATTTCCTTTTCATAAATTGATTGGCCCAAATGTCATTTCGACTACTGTTTGGTGGTGAATTCCAAAGGTCATTCATATTGCATGAGGATTTCCCCGATTCCTCTCCCTAATACATCACATTCTAGAACAAAGGTCTTGGTGAAGTCAGGTAGGGCCAGTATAGGAGTAGTGCACGTAGCATCTTTCAAGTCTTGGAAGGATTGGTCAGTTGATAGAGTCCAACTAAAAGAATTATTTTTAAGGAGATTTGTGAAAGGAGCCAAACGTTTTCCATATTTTTGAAAAAACTTGTGATAATATCCCATTAAACATAGGAAACCACACATACTTTTAAGAGTTTTAAGGCGAGGCCGGTTCTGCATAGCTTGAATTTTCTCAAGATCCACCATGACACCATCCTTTCCAACAATATGACCCTGGTAGTCAACTTCAGACACACCAAAAGCACATTTATAATGTTTTAGAAAAATTTGGTTCTTGGAGAGGAGATGGAGAAATTGATATACATGGGCGAGATGGGTTGGTCACATTTTACTATACATGCGAATATCATAAAAGAAAACTAACAAAAAATGACGAAGGAAAGGAAAAAATGCATGATTCATGAGACTTCAAAAAGTGGAGGGGAATTATATAAACCAAAGGGAATGACCAAGAACTCATAGTGGTCCTCATGAGTGTGAAATTCAGTCTTGGGGGTGTCTTCCTCTTTCATACATATCTGGTGGTATCCTGAACTAAGGTAATTTCGACTATTGTTTGGTGGTGAATTCCAAAGGTCATTCATATTGCATGAGGATTGCCCCGATTCCTCTCCCTAATGGATCACATTCTAGAACAAAGGTCTTGGTGAAGTCAGGTAGGGCCAGTATAGGTGTAGTGCACAAAGCATCTTTCAAGTCTTGGAAGGATTGGTCAATTTCTAGAGTCCAACTAAAAGAATTATTTTTAAGGAGATTTGTGAAAGGAGCCAAACATTTTCCATATTTTTGAACAAACTTGCGATAATATCCCATTAAACATAGGAAACCACACATACTTTTAAGAGTTTTAAGACGAGGCCAGTTCTGCATAGCTTGAATTTTCTCAAGATCCACCATGACACCATCCTTTCCAACAATATGACCTAGGTAGTCAACTTCAGACACACCAAAAGCACATTTATAATGTTTTAGAAAAATTTGGTTCTTGGAGAGGAGATGGAGAAATTGATATACATGGGCGAGATGGGTTGGTTACATTTTACTATACATGCGAATATCATAAAATAAAACTAACAAAAAATGACAAAGGAAAGGGAAAAATACATGATTCATGAGACTTCAAAAAGTGGAGGGGAATTATATAGACCAAAGGGAATGGCCAAGAACTCATAGTGGTCCTCATGAGTGTGAAATTCAGTCTTGGGGGTGTCTTCCTCTTTCATACATATCTGGTGGTATCCTGAACTAAGGTCAAGTTTGGTAAAATATAAAGCCCCATTGATTTCATCCAGAATATTATTGATGACTCTGTGTTTTTCCCATTTTTCCTTTGTCCAAATCCCTTTTTTCACATGTAGATTGTACAATTTATGTTTTTATTAGCTCTTTTTGAAGGTATTCTCCATCAATTTTCTATGGATCTGCATAAGTTATGTGTAATTCTTATTTATGATTAATTTATGGTGTTTTATCCTTAATTGAGTAAGTATAATGTATTAACACTTGTCATTTGTTTGAAATGGGTCAAAAATGCAGTCAAGTCCTTCATCTAGTCCTCCATCTGACACTTTTCCAGGCAGTGAACTTACAGCTCAATTTGTGGGAAAATGAATATGAATCTGAAACATTTGACAAATGGGTTTTGTGCCTAATATGCCCAATTAGTTCCCAAACCAGTTGTTTCCTAAAATTGTGGATGTTGCTAGTGAAAATTCTTGCAAGATGGTTTTTTCTTTTGGTTTCGGGCCCCTGGTGTAAATGTATAGATGTGGGGTTTGAAAATCGGTCGAGTGTCTTTTATTCAAAGGCCACATCCATGAGCATCGAGCGCAGCTCACAAAACGAGCCTATTTTTGGCTTAAAAATCAAGTGATCGGGCACTTTGTCTTTCAATGGTGAGAATCCACAGAGGGGGCAGATCGATGGCCATCGGGTAGGTTTGGGTCGTAGAGTTGCACAGGGTCAAGCGCCTGAGCTCATCTCCAATGGAAAAACTCACAAAGTGATCAAGCCATTTTGGCTATCGGGACTTCAAGAGAAAAGAGGGTCTCCTCCTTCCACTGCATTTCAGATCCCCAAAGCCTGAAACGCTGAAAAGAACCAGGACCGTTGATCAAGAGATGATCTAGGCCGTCCATCCAATGGGACACGTGGTGCGCGATCAAGCCATTTCGGCTATCAGGACTTTGGGAGAACAAAGGGTCTCCTCCTTCCATTGCATTTCAGATACCTGAAGCCCAAAACATCGAAAAGAACCAGGACCGTTGATCAAGAGATGATCTAGGCCGTCCATCCAATGGGAAATGTGGTGCGCGATCAAGCCATTTCGGCTATCAGGACTTCGAGAGAACAGAGGGTCTCCTCCTTCCATTGCATTTCAGATTCTCGAAGCCCGAAATGATGAAAAGAACTAGGACCATTGATCAAGAGATGATCTAGGCCATCCATCCAATGGGACACGTGGCGCGTGATCAAGCCATTTCGTCTATTGGGACTTTGGGAGAACAGAGGGTCTCCTCCCACTGCATTTCAGATCCCCGAAGCCCGAAATGCTGAAAAGAACCAGGACCGTTGATCAAGAGATGATCTAGGTTGTCCATCCAATGGGACACGTGCTGCATGATCAAGCAATTTCGGCTATCAGGAATTCGGGAGAACAGAGGGTCTCCTCCTTCCACTGCATTTTAGATCCCCGAAGCTTGAAATGCTGAAATCCTGAAAGCGCCTTTGAAGATAGGCACATGGTCACAGCCCGTGGTCACTTGGGGTGATAGAAGGAGACGTGAAAATGGCCAAAGTGTCGAGTTTAGTAGCAAAAGGGATCACTACATTCTCTAGGTACCAGTTCAACTCGGCCTCGATCTTGGTCCCTGCTAAAAGTAAATGAAGGTGGGGGAAGGTAGTTGAAACCTCGTCTCACTCATTAAATGTAAAGCATGAAGGTCCCTGCAAGCAGTCTGCCCGAGATAGTCCTGTATGCTGGTTTTCTTCAAAGAAGCCATGCCAAGTCCTCGTCTGACAAGAGGAGTCTACACATGCTATTTTAGCCTTTAATGTTTCAACTAACCTCCCTACAAAGTCCATGCAAAGTTAAGGTGACGTATGAGGAAGGAGTTCATGCCAGATTTGACTGAAGAGACACCACACCCTAGGATTTCTAATATGCCTCTATTGGGCGAATGTTTAGGAGTATATTTAATGAGTTTTTTGTATTTTGGTGGTATCGATGGTTGAGCTAGGCTACCAACTATAAATTTTTGATGAAGAATTGGTTGCTCTGGTTATGTATTGGCACTTGAGACTTCTTGCCTTATGAATGTTAGCTTCTTTCCATCTATCTGTTTACACTATGTTAGAACCACTCGGAATTGGAGGATCCAGTTGAGTTGCACCATTATAGGATGATGTATGTTGGATGACTGTAATAGCTGCATGGTTTCTAATCAATTCTTATATTTTCTCAATGTTGAATGACTTGGAATTGGAAGATCCAGTCAAGTCACCTTTCAGTTCCCTGAAACTCTGAACCAAGAGGATTTTGTGTTCTGAGTTTTTCCTCTTCAAGTTGTCAAAGGGCCTGATGCCCAAGGTAGTATTTCTCCCTCCTCTTACCAAGTCTTCCATTTGCTCATTTTACAATCAACTCACTGACTGAAGTTAAATCAAGACCTCTTCTATTGTTACATACCAGGCCTGGTTTTCTGAGTTAGGGTGATATCTTCCTGGGCCTCTATCCATCTGATCACCCCATTAAATTATTCGTGACATAAACTGATGGGTGTTGGGCTCTACTCCTGCCACAATCCAGGAGTGACTTCCAACGTGAAAATTTCTTATGCCGTTGTCGGGGACAAAGTTGAAAATTTTCCCCGAGATTGAACGACATCGAGCCTCTGATTCTGAAGGTGCATCAGGCATTAAAGCCTTTGAAGATTGCTATTGTGCACGTGGAGACTCCATTGTGATGAATCCATTGTGGCGAACCTACCATTTTAATTGTGGCTTTCATAGGTAGACACATGCAGTCCTATCCACAGCTACCTCTAGCTACGCCTGAAGTTGAGCCGCATGCGAATTTCAAAAGAGGAAAGGCCCCCAAAGGAGAAACTTCCACCACCGAACCAGGTAATTTGTCATATCCTTTTGTAGAGACTCATTTTTCTTCTCCTCAGCTTCACAACAGACCGTTCTCTGAAGCCTCCCATTTCCTAAATTTTGGAAGTGTTCTTGTTGAGTTGTCTCCTCCTGGTTTTGGACTAGAGGGAGAAACCATCGTCACTTCCCTCACCCTTGTAGGCCTATTTCTAGTATCCCCTGTTCAAGTTCCTTCCCCTCCAAGTTATCCTCCACCTAATATCTCTATGGCAGGAGCAAATCCCCCCATGACCAGAATGGAGGCTATTATAGCCACCAGGTATGCTCCCCTTCTGCTACCTCAGCCTCTCAATGCCCTTCCAGCAGATGGCTACCTCAAACAACTGCCCAATTTTACGGGCGAGGGGCACATAACTGCAGAAGAACACCTTGAAGCCTTTTATAGTTTTACAGACAACCATGTCATCATGCATGCAGATGTGTGGATGAGGATTTTCATCCATAGCCTGGAGGGTGAGGCTAGAAAATAGTTTAGGGCCTTGCCTCCTGGATCTATTAATGGGATTGAGGCTTTGGATAATTCCTTTTTGAGACAGTGGGGAGACAAAAAGGACTTCATGTATTACATGACAGAGTTTGGATATTTGAAGAGAAAGGAAGGAGAGTCTGTTTCTGACTTCTCCAAAAGATTTAACAAAATGTACAATAAAATCCCCGTTGAGATTAATCCCTCAGAAGCCTCTGCAAAGATCACTTATACTAGCGCTTTTGATCCCAATTTTTTCCTTCTGTTGAGGGAAAGGAGCCACCACTCTGGCACACATACATGATGCGGCCATAGAAGTAGAGTCTAATATATTGGTTGTTGAATGACTCAGGAGTAAAGCTGACAGAGACATACCCAGGAGGAGAGCTGAAACCTCCTCATCCTATTCGTCTCCCCTTCCTCCTCAAATGGATGAGGTAACTAAAGTGTTTAAATCTCTTTCGACTAGGATGGAAAGGTGGGAGTTAGAGAGGAAGCCCATGTATAGAAATCCCCAAAATACTAATAACAGAGGTTTTAGGAGGCCTGGTAATAATGTGCCACAAGCCTCCCCAAGGGAACAAAGGAGAAGAGATAGAGATGATTAGAGGATTCAGACCCCTCTCCAAATCAACATGGTTTCTCATGAGGAAGGAGAGGAGATAGAAGAACTTGACGCTAAAATGCACTGCATTGAAGACACCTCCCCTTTTCCCCATTTGACTCAATATGCATATGAAGAGTCCCTTATGAACGTCCAAATCAATGAGTTGGGTAAAGGGGAGGAGGCCAACAACACCCATAACAGATACCATCTCAGGTCAAAGAAGAAAGATGATACTTTTGATTGCCAGGATCAACCCCTTATAGCAGAAAGGCCTGCTAAAGCTGTTGCGACAACTACTAAAGAAAGGAAAGCTCAGAATACTTTGTCAGCAGCCAAAGAGATTGTTTCTGAGGTAGGGAACCTCCTAAGCCTCTATCCTCTTTTAGTTTTGAGCATGAGATTCAGAAGATCAGAATTCCTATACCCCTCTCAGAACTAGTTAAAAATGAAGATTTCAAAAGGTCCCTCTCTAAGTTGTTACAATCCGAGCCCCCCCAGCCTTCCACAGACTCAATAAATATTCAAGATGAAAAGCCAACAATTGTCTTAGGTCCCATGGTAGAATACAGAGATGATTCATCCCCTCCCTTCTACACATCCCTGAACATACATGATAAGGTGTTGCATAATTGCCTCATCGATTCAAGGGCTTCCCACAACCTTATGCCCAAAATAGTCATGGAAGAATTGGGATTGGAGGTGACAAAGGATTACCATGATTTATACTCTTTCAATTCAAGAAGGGTGCAATGCCTCAGAGTCATCAAAGACTTGGTCATCTCTTTGTTTCAGCTACCAATGAAAAGTGTGGTCATGGACATTGTAGTAGCCAATGTTCCTCCCAAATTTGGCATGCTATTGTCAAGATCTTGGATTAAAAAAATTTGAGGAACATTACAAATGGATCTCACATATGCTACCATTCCATTTTTTGCAGGGGAACACAGGAGGTTGTACAGAGAGGCCCAGATGGCCTACATTGTTAGTGATGAGGCAAACCTCACCAATCACCCTATCTTTGCACTAGACACTGATTTGGGATCTAGTTTGTTGCATCTCACTGATGCTCCTCAAGCCCCTTTTCAAGTCAGAAGGAAGCCCCCTTTTAATCATGAGATGCCTCCTCCAACCACCTCTATTTGGAAGATGTTTTTCGATGGGGCTTCTTCTAGCGAAGGCGTTGGCGCTAGAGTGGTGTTGGTGTCACCTTGTCAGGAAACCATGTCCCTGTCATACAAGCTAGAATTTGAAGCCACCAATAATGTGGCAGAATATGCATCTCTAGTTCTAGGTTTAAGGGATGCAAAGGAGATGGGGATAGAGAATATAGCAGTGTTTGGAGATGCTGAGGTGATTATTCAGCAAGTCAGAAATGCTAATCGGGCCAAGCATCCTTGACTTAGGAGTTATAGAAATGAGGTGTGGGACTTGATCGAAAATTTCTTCTCGGCTTTCAACATCTCTTTTATTCCAAGGGAGAAAAATGCTTTGGCTTATTCCTTAGCTGTTTCGGTGAGTCTGTTTAGGATCCCTCTATCGCCTAAGAGAAAATACGATGTTGAGATAAAATATAGGCCAGCTGTATTGGACAATGTCATACATTGGAAGGTATTTGAAGACGATCTTGAAATCAAGAATTTTCTGCAGGCTGTCGACGAATTTTCTTCATTGCACATTGATCAGGACCCTGACCTTGAAGGTCACCCCTTCCCTGAGGTATTTTTAAATAAAATTGCTAATCACCAGATTATTCAATTGCGTAGAAATCATATTCTGAAGGGACTAGTCCCTTTAGAAAGATTTTTCGATGGTAATGATGTGGTAGTAAAGGGTGAAGTTTTGAATGGAGATGCCGATTCGACTGAGTGCAACATTGGCACAGAGGAGGATCCTAAGTTTGTCAAGTTGTCGAGCAACTTGACCAGAGAATAGAGGGTAGAATATACTGATCTATTAAGAGAATTTTCTGATGTGTTCGCATTTATGAAGACCTCAAGACATATGACATGTCTTTCATTGAACACAAGATCCCACTGAAGGAGGAGGCTGAACCATTTAGGCAGAAGTTAAGACAGATAAATCCGATGTTGTTGCTTGTCATGGAGAGAGAATTAAAGAAACTGTTAGATGCCCAAATCATTGTTCCCTTGAGATATTCTGAGTGGGTGGCCAATTTGGTCCCGGTGAGGAAGAAAAGTGGGGAAATTAGGCTTTGTGTTGACTTCAGAAACCTCAACAGGATCTCAAAGAAAGACAATTATCCCTTGCCCAACATGGAACACATATTCCAGAGGGTAACTAGTGCATCCAGGATATCCATGGTTGATGGCTTCTTTGGGTATAATCAAATATCATTCATGCCTGAGGATAAAGAGAAGAGGGCCTTCACCACTCCCTAGGGGACATTCATGTATGCCAAGATGTTGTTTGGACTTATGAACACAGGAGCAAATTTTCAACGAGCTATGGATATGGAATTCATAGGAGAGAAAGACCAGTTTGTGGTGATCTATCTGTATGACATCACAGTCTTCTCTAGGTATGATGTGGAGTACTATTGTCACCTAAGGAAGGTTTTCCTGAAATGTCAGAAGTTTGGCCTTTATTTGAACCCCAAGAACTCTATTTTTGCTATGAAGGAGGGGAAGTTTTTAGGCCATATAGTATCAACAGAGGGAGTGAGGATTGATCCCAATAGGGTAGAGGCAATTCAAACCCTATCACTTCCCAGATCTAGAAAGGAAGTTCAGGCCTTTTGGGGGAAGATTAATTTTCTTAGGAGATTCATCTCAAATTTTGTTGAGTTGGTGAAACACATCACAACCATGCTCAAGAAAGGAAATGAAGTAAAATGGACTGTCGAACCCAAGCAATCTTTCGTCCAAATAGAAATGGTATTGACTGAGGCACCTGTGCTGATTAGTCCTAACTATTCCAAGGATTTTCTAATTTTTCCGTTCGCTTCTTTTGATACAGTAGAAACGGTCTTATTGCAGAAAAACAAGGAAGGTCAAGAGAAACCCATTTCCTTATTTAGGAAGGCATTAAGAGATGTAGAGATTAGGTATGAAATCATGGAGAAATAGACTTATGCCTTAGTGAAGACTCTCAAATATTTTAGAGTCTATGTCTTTCACTCAAAAGTGACTGCGTACGTGCCTTCAACATCCATGAAAGATATCCTTATATAGCTTGACGTAGATTGAAGAAGAGGTAAATGGATCGCCAAGATTTTGGAGTTTGACCTAGAGATAAAGCCCACCAAGTTGGTTAAAGGGCAGGGTTTATCCAAGCTGTTGGTTGAATCCAATTGTAGGGCCTTGGGGGTTAGCTTCATAAATACTTTCTCAAAAAATCACCCAGTTGAGTCATCCAACAAAATCTCTCATGACGGCTCATCACTAGCAGAATGCACCTGGTACCGAGACATTTTGTACTTTCTGCAAGAGTTGAAGCCTCCTGATGGAATGGGTAAGAGTAAGGCAAGATCTTTAAATCTCAAAATGATAAGGTATTGCCTCATTGACCAAGTCTTGTACTGGAGAGACCCCCTAGGGGTGTTGCTGAGGTGCCTGAGCCCACATGAAGCGCAGAAAGTTATGTTTGAGTTCCATGGTGGCCTTTGTGGAGGATATCATTTTTGGAATACCACAACTCACAAAATTCTTAGGGTTGGGTACTACTGGCCCACCTTGTTCACTAATGTTTGTAGAGAAATTAGAGCTTGTATCAAATGCCAAAGGTTCTCAAGAAAGAAACAACTCAACTCACTGCCACTAAAGCCTGTGGTAGCTTCAACACCTTTTCAACAAAATGGGTTGGACTTCATTGGGGAGATTCATCCTCCTTCAAGTGGCCAACATAGATGGATCCTGACTGCGACAGACTATTTCACTAAGTGGATAGAAGTGGCCCCCACCATGAGTGCTTCTCACAAGGTTATTATTAGCTTCCTGGAGGATATCATAGCCAGATTTGGTTGTCCCAGCAGAATTATCACTGATAATGTTGCTTCTTTCAAGTCTAAGACTCTGATTAAGTTCCGTGAACAGTTCAAAATTTCACTGAATCACTCCACCCCGTATTATCCTCAAGGAAATGGACTGGCAGAAAGTTCCAATAAAATCCTAATCAAGCTTATCAAAAGATTGTTGGAAGACAATAAGAGGGCCTGGGATTCAAAGTTCAACTTCACTCTATGGGCTGATCAAGTGACAATGAAAAAGTCCCTGGGCACCTCACCTTTTCAAATGGCTTATGGGATGGAGGCTATTTTTCCCACTCAACTCGCGTTACCTGTAGAAAAATTCTTCCAGGATATTGAAGGAGAGCCAAATCATATGGTTAGAAGGATTCATCAAATAGTGGAGGTGCAATAGATTAGGGAACAGGTGATGGACGTGGTCCATAGTCGTCAGCAGAAGGTCAAGAAGGCTTTTGACAGGAAGGCCACAAAGAAGGAGTTCGAGCTCAGGGATTTAGTGCTTAAGTGGGATGCACCTAGGTAGGATAGGGGAAAACACAACAAATTTGACGCCCTCTGGATCGGTCCCTTCAGGATCACTGAAGTATTCTCAAATAACACTTATAGGTTGCAGGATTTGGAGGGTGAGGAAATCTTTAATGCCCCAATAAATGGGCATTTCCTTAAAAGATGTTTTTTTTGAGCCATAGGTGGCTCCTCGTTTTGTAAATATTGTCCTTTTAGTTGTTTACTTATTTATTTTCGGCTTAATAGACGACTCCATAGCCCAATAGCAAGGCACTGAAGCTGCAAATGAGTTCTTAGAGCATCGCAGGGATGACTCTATCCCCCATGGAGACTAATGTTAGCACAAATTATTGCAAGATGTTGTTTTCTTCTAGTTTTGAGCCCCTGGTGTAAATGTATAGAAGTGGGGTTTGAAAACCAGTCGAGTGTGTTTTATTCAAAGGCCACACCCATGAGCGTCGAGCGCAGCCCACAGAACAAGCCTATTTTCGACTTAAAAATCAAGCAAGCGGGCACTTTGTCTTTCAAAGGTGAGAATCCATAGAGGGGGTAGATCGAAAACCATCGAGTAGGTTTGGGTCGCAGAATTGCATGGGGTCAAGTTCTTGAGCTCATCTCCTATGGCCAAACTCATGAAGCGATCAAGCCATTTTGGCTATCAGGACTTCGAGAGAACAGAGGGTCTCCTCCTTCCACTGCATTTCAGATCCCCGAAGCCTGAAACACTGAAAAGAACCAGGATCATTGATCAAGAGATGATCTAGGTCGTCCATCCAATGGGACACGTGGTGCACGATCAAGCCATTTTGGATATCGGGACTTCGGGAGAATAGAGGGTCTCCTCCTTCCACTGTATTTCAGATCCCCGAAGCCCGAAATGTTGAAAAGAACCAAGACCGTTGATCAAGAGATGATCTAGGTCGTCCATCCAATGGGACATGTGGCACGTGATCAAGCCATTTCAGCTATCAGAACTTCAGTTGAACAGAGGGTCTCCTCCTTCCACTGCATTTCAGATCCCCAAAGCCCAAAACGCTAAAAAGAACCAGGACCATTGATCAAGAGATGATCTAGGCCATCCATCCAATGGGACACATGCTACGCGATCAAGTCATTTCGACTATCAGGACTTTGGAAGAACAAACGGTCTCCTCCTTCCACTACATTTCATATCCCCGAAGCCTGAAACGTCGAAATCTTGAAAGTGCCTTTGAAGATAGGCACAGGGTCACAACCCGTGGTCACTTGGGGTGATAGAAAGAGATGTGCAAACGACTAAAGTGCCAGTTTTAGCAGCAGAAGGGATCGCTACATTCTCCAAGTACCAGTTCAACTCAACCTCGATCTTAGTCCCTACTAAAAGTAAATGAAGTTGTGGGAAGGTATTTGAAACCTCAGCTCACTCATTAAATGTAAAGCATGAAGGTCCCGGTAGGCAGTCTGCCCAAGATAGTCTTGCATGTTGGTTTTCTTCAAAGAAGCCATGTCGAGTCCTCATCTGACCAGAGGAGTCTGCACATACTATTTTAGCCTTTAATGTTTCAGCTACCCCCCCTACAAAGGCCATGAAAAGTTAAGGTGACGTCTGACGAAGGAGTTCAGGCCAGATTTGACTCAAGAGATGCCACACCCTAGGAGTTATGAGACACCTCTGTTGGGCGAATGTTTAGGAGTATATTTACTCAATTTTTTGTATTTTGGTGGTATCGATGGTTGAGCTAGGCTCCCGACTGTAAAGTTTTGATGAAGCAATGCTTGCTTTGGTTATGTATTGGCACTTGAGACTTCTTGCCTTATGAATGTTAGCTTCTTTCCATCTCTTTGTTTACACTGTGTTAGAATCGCTTGGATTTGGAGGATCTAGTCGAGTTGCACCATTATAGGATGATTTATGTTGGATCACTGTAATAGTTGCATGGTTTATAATCAGTTATTATATTTTCTCAACACTAAATGACTTGGAATTGGAAGATCCAATCAAGTCACCTTTCAGTTCCCCGAAACTCTGAACCAAGAGGATTTTGTGTTCTGAGTTTTTCCTCGTCAAGCTGTTGAAGGGCCTGATTCCCAAGGCAGTCTTGCTCCCTCCTCTTACCAAGTCTTCCATATTCTCATTTTACAATCAACTCACTGACTGAAGTTAGATCAAGACCTCTTCTATTGTTACATACCAGGCCTGGTTTTCTGAGTTAGGGCGATATCTTCCTGGGCCTCTATCCATCCAATCACCCCATTAAATTATTCGTGACATAAATTGATGGGCGTTGGGATCTTCTCCTACCGCAATCCAAGAGTGACTTCCGATGCTAACAGATGTATTGGGAACAATTTTTGGTCCTCTATCCGACATCCAGTCCTCCATCCAAACCTTCATCCAACACTCGATCTGGCACTCGGAGCACAATGCATTTGGAAGTTATCATATCGGCGGGCTTCTATGGGTGAATCAGGAACATGGGTTTTGTTATTTCTCATGCCCTCCAACTTTGGAACCCATCGCATTCAGATTGGAGCAGTTGCATCCGTCGTTTTTTTGAGCACACAAAGTTGTTGGAGGAGTTGTGTTATGTTGCTAAAACTTAATGAATCTCTATTTTTAGAGAGCGTCGACCCTTTCAGTGGTTGACCTCTCAAGTTGTGCACAAATTCTATATATACTTTCTAGTCTATGCCACCAAAGATACAATTTTATATAAAAATCTATTAGATTAGATTACTCTATAAAAACTCAGTTTTAAAATTAATATGAATGATATGTTAAGTTTGTGACTGTACATTACATTGGAGTAATTCGACAACTATCTAGGGGGGCCACCAATGGTTTGGGTATCTTAATTTGTTGTATATACATATTCTATATTTAACTCTCTTCTATGCAAGTTGCTTGCTGAAATTATATTTGTTTTCATATATCGCTTACAGGTTACTTGTGATTGTTTATATCTAACTGTCTATATTCTAACATCTAATGTCTTTATGCAAGTTGTGTGTTATTAATGTATATATGTCCATAACCATCTCATTGTGAAATTATATATAAGCTTCCTTCCTTGCTTTATAAACCATAGATAATTTTTTAGATTAGTTATCTAGGCAGTGTCTATAACAACTACATTAAGTTGTGAATTGTATTCCTTCTTGTAGATTTGCATAAATTGTTAATAGGGGTTTATTTCGAATCTCTTTGCACAAGGTTTATAGACTGTAGTAGATTAGCATAAGGATAGGGTTTACTCCCTGTAAGATAAGAGTAATTGTGAGTTTGTATTAATATAGGGTTCACTTTGAAGAATTGATGTTGAAGGAGTGTTTACTTATTCAAATATTGCTTTCTTATTCAAAGAGTTTCTTTCTTAGACTAATTGATCATAGTGATATATTTCTCTTCAAGATTTGATTACTTAGAATAATGAGCTCACCATTCATGGTTGTAGATTACTCTGTAAATTCCAAGTATAGCTCTTCATTATTTGAGTTTATTGGCATTAGATTAGATTAGTCTAAGTTAGGCTATATTAGAGCTCTAGACTTGCACATATAGTGACAGTCCTGGCACCTCGAAGCCTATGAGCCTCAGGTTGAAAATTTAATGTCGAAATAGATAGCATATATTTCACTCGACAATCATATATGATGAGAATGAGAATTTTTTCCTTGATGGTAATTTTGTTAAGGGAATGAAAATTAGGACACATGAACCAAGTTCCTTCCTTCTTGAAGACCATGACAACAGGGGAATAATATGGGTTGGTACCAAGACAAATAACACCCACTTCTAATAATTCTTGGCCATTTTTCTCAATTTCATTTTTTGTAGAAAAGTGATGATGATAAGGGAGATCATTAGGAGGAAGACTTCTCAGGGCTAAAGGAATGGAATGGTTATTTTATCCATGGGAGGGGGGAAGAACTTAGGGAGTTTGGAAAACAATGGGATGGAAGGAAATTATAGCTTGAAGGTCGGGGTGCAACGGGGGTGTCTCAGTTGCTTGAATGGAATGGAGTTTGGAAATGATGCCAGAATGACATTTTATGAGTAAATTTTCCATGTGGTGGGAACTGATGATCTCAAGAGACCCTGTTGTAATTCCTTGGAATTGATATTGTTTTCCTTCCTATTGGAATTGCATGGTTAAATCCTTAAAAACCATGATTATGGGGCCATGAGTGCATAACCATTCAACACCAAGAACAATGTCACAACCACCCATGTCAATAGAAAACATGTGATATTTCAGGTACACCAACCAATTTGTAGGCACATTTTCACAATGCCCCCCACATTTCATGGAACCACCATTGGAAATCATCATTTGAAAATTGTTGAAAGCACGGATGTAGCAATTGAATTCTTGAGAAAGGTGACAATGAATGAAGTTATGAGTGCTACCACTATCAAATAAAATGATGGATTTCATGTTCTTAATGTAACCAATCAATTTGAGGGTTTGAGGAAAAGAAAAACCAGTGAGAGCATTTAGTGAAATCAAGTGTTCAACTTTAGGAGGATAAGAAGGAGGTAAAAGACTATCTTTTGGGGGTATCTTGGATTTAGTATAAATCTCAACATATTCATCAAAAACATCCTCTGAAATGGCCATAAGAATTTTATGCTATTTACACTTATTCCCTATAAAGTATTTGTCATAAGAATTGTAGTAGACACCCTTGAGTTGGGGTCAACCATTTCTTCCCTTGTTAATTTTTTGACCTTGAGAAGAGTGACATGAGGGGTGAAGGTGGTAGGTTTAGGGTGGGGAAAAAAAGTGGGTTTTCTTCTCTAGGAAAAGATGAAATTTGTGTCTCCTTGGCACATTTAGTTACTTCCAACCAAGTTTGGGGGTGATACATTATGAATTGATCTCAGATTTCATCCTTGAGGCCACTCATAAAACATTCCATGAAAAAAACATATGTCATGCCCTCCATTCAAAAATACAAGTGCTCAAAGGTAGCAATAAAATATTTCATTGTTCTATACTATTTCAACTTGGTCAAATGTCCTAGATTGTGGGTGTATATGTTAAAGAGTTCATACAACTCAAAAACAAATTGTGACCAAGAAACATACCCTTGAAGTGTATTTCTATACCATTTCCACCACTTCCATCATTCTAGATCCAAATAGAGAATTTTGTAATGAATCTTGGTCAAATAATTAGTAATTCCATGTAGGGAGAAATAGTGTTCCAAAAAGTGACCCAGGTGTTGAGCACTCAACACACCCTAAAAAATCCTCTGTCAATTTTTTACGTTTTGGGGTACCACTTGATCTTTTGCATTGTTTGATTCAATTTCATTTAAAAAAAAAGGTTTTGTCTTTTCTTATTTTCATGATTCTCATCATCGATTTAGGTTTGTTTGAACTCATGAAACCCCATGACTAAAATACTTTAACACTGAAATTAAGAATAGATAGCCAAACACCACACCCAATGTGCCCAGGTTCGACATCATAATGAATTCAAGTAAGTATAGGAACCATTTAGAAACAACAGTCACCGAGCATTGATCTTCATTTTCATCAGAAGAAGGTACTTTTTTATTTGAATTAATTTTTTCCCATAAAGATATCGCCGATAACCGTTTCCCCTTCGGCATTGGTAAAATATGGGGAGAACAAATGTAAACAAAGAATGAAACAATATCGTTGATAGGAGATACCTGATTTGCCTTATCGGGATAAGGGGAAATACAGGAAGATCATAATAAACATTTTGATCGTGATGAAGTTAAACATGATTGTCAATCCCCAATGTGTTTTCAACATCAATACTTTTTTGAGGGAGATGATCCGAGAGCGCCTTGGTAGGATTATCGTTGATTGTCGATCCTTGGCACTTTTTCGACATCGATAGGATAAGGTTTGTTCTAGAATGAATGGATTTAGGATAGTCTCGACTCCGACTAACACGATAAAATTGAGTCATTGGTCTCCAATGTCACGTGTCTCCACAAGGTAAGAAGGTTGTACGGTCTAGTCTTATCCTGAGTCATTTTTTGGTTCCTTAGGTCCTAGTCATGCCTCCTAGTCAGTTTTTTCATGTCATCACTGTATGGTAAGATCAATCAGCATCGAAGATTTTGCAGGAGGATATCAACGAAAATGTTCGTAGCACAACCCCGATCCACGATCCGCCCACTAAAGGGTGACACAACAAGACTTTTTAGCATTAGGTAAGATTGGATTTTGGGTATTTGAGGAGTTAATTAATACCCGTTCTTGCATTAGTTTCTACCCGACACACCAGTTAAGCAAAAACAATTTGAAATCATCGATAAACCAAATTACCACCCGCGCCCGCACCATCAAACCATGATGAATTTAATTTTTAACATCTTTGAATATTTGGCAGTAGATTTAATGTAATTACACACATACCCCAATTGAATGACTGATGCGACATGGTAAATATCACCCTTGTTTTAATATCTAAAACCATTATGAACAAATTCATTCTGGAAGTGAATTCCAAAGCCTCCGAAGGAACAGAGAGATCAACTCAAGAACAATGTTGACCCTTTTGATCATTAGAACCATGTTTCACAAGCTTCTGAGGTATGTATCCAAGTCTAGCAATTCATTGGTTATAATTTTTATATGGTCTACCGTTTTATTTTACATATTATTTGAAATTTTTCTTAAGTTGCAGAAACAATTCCACCGATAAATCCAACCACCATACGCTCGTCGAGATAACCAAAACTAAAATAACCAAAGAAAGGCGAATTTTCTTCCCCAGGGATCGCGAGGCAATTGGAATACACCCCTAGGCTAGAGCCTTCCATCAAGACAACAACAAGGAAATTTTGTATCCCACCTTTAGCCTTTGGTGATACAAAGGCAAGCACCGGATCCAATATAGTGCTCCCACAGTGGGGGGATCTCTTCAACAGGGTTAGAATAGAATAATACTGATATTATGTCCAACACAATGACCCAGACATAAGGCCGCTTGACGACCAGGTGTTCCCGAACATCTGACGGTCATATATACACATGGTGCTGAGCAGAACCCTCATTTTCCCCTTCTTAGAGGTCCTGAAGTGGCTCATTGACCACATAGACATAAATAAATGTTTAGTCAATGATGAAAATGGTGGGTGTGTCAGATTTTTCCTCTTAGTTGAAGTACAAAAATATTACAAATTCAGAGACCTAAAGGAGCAGCTAAACACAAACTTCATGGTGAAGTTCTATGAATGCCACAACACCAGTCGGGTGATGGCCTCATGGTGGATGGAGGACAAAATATTTTCCAAACAGAGCAATGGCTGGTATGGGATGATTAACTTGAGGGAGCCATACATCTATTTGATCACTCTCATTCGTTGACTATATGGAGAGAAGGACCACTCCAAATTTTTAGAGGCATGGATGCCCTTGGATTATATAGTGGCAATATTTGGGAGTGACTTCAACTGGGGAGAAATAATTTCTAAACAATTGAGAATATGTTTACAACATGCTCAGACATCGAAGGAAGGAGAGACACCAGCTTTCTACATGTCCTCATACATGCTTGATGCCATTTATGCAAGGAACATTTTCACAACATGAATCTGAAATGGCATGTCGCAGAGCTCTCGGTCCACATCTACTTTAGCGTCCTATGGAAGAATAGGTAGAAGAAATATTACACACTTATCTATGATGAATTCATCTCACGCATTTATTTTATTAGTTTTAAGAAATAATACCCAAGACTATCAGAGACAACCAAGAAGATGATGACCAAGGTAGGCTATTGGTACCTGGATGAACGCTCAATCTACATTAGGGTGTTCGAGGTTACCAGAGAACCAAATCTCTTATCCACTCATGTCCCATACCGACTTGTCATTGGAGAAATATGTTATCAGACCATCCTACGGGGCTATAATTCTAGATTAGTAGAAGACAAAAATGAGCATTCATACCTGGTGAAGGATACCGCTCAAGCCAAACAATAAGGGCTTAGCCAACTAGAATGCAGGTTCCTGACATGATGATTCCGCAAGAATGACCCTAAATTCCTGGCTTTCAACCATGCTTTGCAAGTATCATCCTATTGGTGGTATGCTCACAACAAGTTTGAGGACGTAGTCTTCACAGAGAATGCCCAAGATTGGGTCGAGGTGATGTGTAGGATATCTAACCGAAGCATGACTAGTTTCAAGGCCATGAGCATGGATGAGAAGTCATCTCAAGAGGCCCTCAAAGCCATGGAAGAAATTAGAGCAGTAGAGTCAACAGAGGCGCAGAGAAGGGGACTATTCTTGATGGAACAACCACAGAGAGTAATTGATCAATTGTAGAACAACTAGGACCTCATAGGAATGACAAGGGTTTCTGCTGACAACCCAATCAAAATCTGGGTAGGTCCAAGTGACCCAGAGACAATAAAAATTGAAGAAATCATCGGGCAAGAAAACCCTGAAGTGCCCCCACCACAGATCAGATCATCAGGGGAGATTTCAACCCAGCCCGAGACAGTGACTACACCAGGGAAGACATGTGGACATAACCCCTTTCATGATTTAATAACTATCTATGATGATGAGGATAGCCCATAAGTTTCCCTGGTCACTCCGGTGCAAATCACAAAGGAGAAAGAGCCCAAGAGCGAATCCACCCTGGGTCCCGACGCCCCAGTTTAGAGTCATCCATAGATTGAGCATGAGGTAGAAAGTGCCTTAGACACCGAGGCAGTCGACATACCAGAAAATCCAATGGAAAACTCAAGGGATGAGCTAGGATCGGGAGAACGAGAAGAAGAAATTCCACAACAGGAAATCGACGCCTCAACAACTGATTATTAAGAAAGTATCGAGCCTACCCCTACTTCATCAAAATTGGCCAATACTTCACCTCCCGATGAGGAAAAAACAAAGGAAAAACTATTGGGACATATGGAAGAGGTTTAAGAACCCATCCTAGAACAAATTTACACCATTGGGAGCCTAGAAAAACATGCTTACTTAGGGAGAGAAGTAGATCCCTGAACCCATGGATGAGGTCATCGATACATAAGCCATCACCTATGACCGAAAGAGGAAAGCCATAATGAAGAGAACCAAGAAGAAGATGAGGCTTACTCTGGATAGATCTATCCTCATCACCACAGAGGAGAAATTGATTAGCATGGAGAATGCCAAGACATCTGATCTTATCAACGCAGGGACAGAAATCACAGATGCCACCCTGGATAGAGAAAAGAAAGATGAAGAGGAGATAGTCATTGCACTGAATGAGTTGTACCATCTATGCCACTTGGATAAATATTATCAGGACTCCACACTTTCCATGGTATTCTTAAGAAGTGAATTCCAGGATGCCTACAGTAAATTCACAAATGAGAGGCATCTTTTCACTGTAGGGATAGCCAATTTCTAGGAAGACACCCTAATGGCCCTAGTGAAATGAAAGGATATGGAAATTTGGTATGATAAATAACACTAAGCAGTGGAAAGGATTGATTACATCAGTGCAAATCAATAGGGTCGAGATGCCTAAGAGAATGAAATTAGGGTACTAAGGGATAGTATCATCGACCGCATAAAGAAGTCAGACAAATACTGGGTGAAAATGTCCCAAGAAACTCATCAGGAAATCCAAGAGAAATGGTTTGAGTGGGAAAGGAGCTGGACCAACATCAATCGAGTGATGAGAGATATCAGCCTCCCAAAATTCGGCACACCCGATGAATTTGTCGACTTTCATGACATAGTCAAACTACATGTCGAACAAGATTCACCATGGATTGTGGAGATAGAAAAGGTGGTGAGCATGTCACCAGGTCAAGTAAAGTAGTTCATGGAGCACCTAATCAAGGCTCAGATAGTGTTACAAAAGTTAAGAGCTAAGGTAGTCAAGTATCGGGCATGGGATGTGGATATAAAGGAGATCCTTTCAACCCCGATGGACCAACACAGATTCACGTATGCCAACACATGCGCGGAACTATTCGTCAAATGGTCAGAGTATGAGAAGAGTCATCCAATCAAGTGAAACCATTTGATGACTTTGAGAATACTGAGAGATGAAAGCACCATGTGGAAATGTTTTGTTTTACTTAGATTTCATTTTTGATAGTTATTTTTAGTTAATGATTTGTTATAAATAAGAGGATCGACCTTTTAGAAAGGGTTGGTGATTTTTGCAAAGACCCTCATTTTTGGATTTGTAAAGAACTATTTTGGAGCTACCTTAATTGAGAAGTCATGTTTAGGACCAGAGACAAAGTTTTTTCTATTTTTGATCAAAAGCATGTGTGATTGGATCTGAAGAAGAATTATTTTTTATTTTATCTCATGAATGGATGTTGTAATGAGTAAGAGCCTTTGAATCTCTTGATAAGTTATCTAATTCAATATGTTTATAGTTATTGTCTCTAATGATGAAGAGTAAATCATTGTGTTAATATGTGATTGATGATTGGAGCTAAGAAAATTATTTTTTCTTGCCATCATTTATTGCATGTATGTTTTCTTCTGATAATTGTATCTTAGTCAATAATTGGAGCACCAGTGGGTTAATGTATTAGTACTAGACTTGTTGTAGTTGTAAGAATCATTGTCGGCATGCTTTATTATGAGGGTTATCCCTAGCTCATCCTTCTTCAGTAGTTAAGTCATTTTCCTTTTGTTACTCAGCTGGTTTATACCAACACTCATCTTGTATCGGTCCCACCTATAAGAGAAAATAAAAAAAAGAGAACATTTGAAATGAAGGAGGAGTTTTCAAAGGAAGACTTCCTATAAATCACTACGTAAAGCCCATCAATTAATTGGTTGGATCGCAAGATCTGGAGAACCATTCCACCATTAAATGTTGTAGAGACTAATTGGGCCTCAGTGGTAGGTTTGGTTCCTACTTTTGAGTTAAATGGATCTAGGAACCATCAAAATAATTGGCACTAGAAGCAGGACTTGAAGAATGAATGGATGACAATATTTTTACACAAATTTCACACAGCCTGTAGATTCAAAACAACCCACATGCATGGCTAGTCATTCTCAAGAAAACCCACACACACTAAGTACTCCTGAAGCAAGTAACTCACCCCAGCAAGAGGAAGAATATCTATTCCCTGAGATACCTTCGGTCTTCTTGACGAGGATTTGAACTAGTTTATAAGAATCACAAGAGCTTACACCCGACAGATTGGAGCGTTGCCTTTAGCTCCATTACTTCCTCATAGAAAAAAAGTAAACAGACTAATGCTCGATACACCCAACCAGGTTTTTGTGAACACAGTAGAAGAACTGATAGATTTCTCCCTCACCAAAATCGAATATCCTCTTAATCTAATCCCTAAAACACCAGTCGATAACTGCTCTGAGCTAGATGATTTTTCGGACGAAGAAGGGTTTAACTCAAAACGCTCAGTTTCGAGATCGGACGACATGGAAGATAACAATGATCATAATGAAGAAAGGGGAAAACCAGCTCAGAATAATCAAACTTGGTCGGCCAGAGATTCTTTGTCCATCCCTAGACGAGTACATAACCTTCCCCGACATCCAGAAAAGTTACTCCCTAAATTTGACCCTAAAACCTTAGGATTCCCGGAAGACCATATCAAAAAATGCATACTATCTATAAGACTAATGAATGTCCAACATTAAGACGTAGTATGCAAGATTTTCCCCTATACTTTTGAGAATTCGGCCTCTACATGGTATTTTAACGTACCTGGTAGATCCATAACTAGTTGGACGAAGTTGCAAAAGGAGTTTCTAGATAAATTTGCAGAAGAAACCACTACAGGAGCTTTGATGGCCGAGTTGTTCACTGCCACCATGAGGTCAAAGGAAAAGGTTAAATACTTTAATCAAAGTTTCACTACTATCCTAAATAAATTTCAAGCCAAAGATAAACCCACTAAGGAGTTGCAAATCGAAGTATATGCTAATGTTCTCCCAAATTTTATTTCCATGTTTGTAAAGAGGGTTGTCAAAGAAATCTTAGCTGAGAATTTTGAAGAAGCCAAAACAATAGAATTTCAAATGAAGGGATGTAAAGAAGGCCAGGTCTCACTAGTTAATAAGGAAGTTCAACCTTCTCCCATGAGAGGACTCCTTTTGACTATACCCCTAGGGAAACAAACAAAACAAGGTCCCGAAAAGGGGAGTGGAGACATAGAATAACTACAACGCATGGTTAATAAATTGCCAAACAAAATCATAGACATGAAAATAAGTGTAGGGGAAGAAAACCAAGGCCAGAGGCCCTTTAAACCCTTTTTTAAAAGAAATCCATCGTTCAAAGCGATTACCCCCCCCATCCAACTTAAACATCGATATGGGGAATGTAGCATCCAACTCTTTCTATACCTATCACCAAGAGAAACACTCTGAAAGAGACTTCCCACAATGGGTGCATGGCATGAATTTGATGGCCAAACGGCTTCTAGATGAAGTTCCCCTAGCTGAACAATCAAGCAACTCATCTATGAATATTGTCGAACAGGAAGAGGTTAATACACCAGAAGAAACAACCATCCTGATATGGGACCCTGACCTAACAATGACTTCCAATGATCTATTTTAGGTTCAAGAACCACCCATAGAGGTCTTGGTTGTGCAAACACAAAGTAAGGGTCGGCTTGTCTCAAAGGACCTTACTACGACCCAAAATTTGGGAGGAAAAACAACGTGCGATCACCCTAAATTACCTTTTGTCCCCCTAAGAAATCCTATAAACATACATACACGAGAATCTCCCAATATAGACCAGAACATAGTAGAAGATTTGAAAAAGTTGAAGGAAAATATACCGGTCATGGACATGTGTAGAATCCCTCAGCAAAAGGACTTTTTGTTACCAACATTGAAATCAGTATAAAATCCTACAACAAGCACTAAACAAGAAGAAACTCCAACTCCTATAGATCTAGGGAATAAACCAACTGTGAATTCTTTCTCTGAAGATAAGAAGGGAAATCCTTTTGTCCCACTGTTCCTTTTGACATTGGAATTTTTCAATAGAAACCTCCCTAATTGTTTGGTTGACTCAAGAGAATCCTCTAATCTTATGCCACTGTCTATATCCAAGAAGCTAAACACAAATCCTCTCGATAGTGATAAACATATGATACAACTAGACATAACCCAAGTGAGAGTTATAGGAGAACTCAAATATGTCATGATCAAGATGGCAACTCACCCAAAAAATTTTCAGGTAATTGACATCATTGTAGTAGATATCCCAGAATCTTACGGATTTCTACTTAGTCTAGATTGGTCCGAGATTTTAAATAGATACTTTAGTACAGACTGGGCTCACCTCTGGCTTCCACAAAAGGGACACACAAATATGATTAGTATTGATATGGAAAGATATCTAAAACATACTTTCAATGACCTAGAATCCCTCAACGAACCTTCTTCTATAGATTTCCCCATGCTAGGAAACTACTCATGTGACTCCCATTTCAAGAATTTCTCCCCCATATCATCTGATGTTCCTCTTACTCAAAAATCTGAAATGGATTTTCAAGAAAATTTACCGACAACGACGAAAGAAACCCTCTTCTGTCAAGAGCCTCAGTTGGAAACCACATAGCAAATAGGTGGATAAGAATAAGTTAGTATGCAAAGAGAAACTGATGGTTTCCTCTCACAAATTTGGACCTTATACTTTGATGGATCTAAATCACAAGAAGGGTTAGGATCATGGTGTATCCTTATTGACCCCAAAGGTGAACAAAATTTTTTGTCCTGCAGACTAGAATTTGAATGCACAAACAACACCGCCAAGTATGAAGCTCTAGTACAAGGGTTAAAGAAAGACATAGACTTAAACGTTAAGGAACTAAATATTTTTGGAGATTCTAAAATCATCATTAGACAAGTAAAGAACACTATACATTGCAACTCTCCCCACCAGAGGAATTATCAATAGGAAATGCACAGACTAGTAGAACATTTTGAAGCCTTCAACATTACAACGATCCCTAGAACAAACAACACTCTCGTTGATTCTCTAGCCACTGTTGCCTCAAGGATATCCCCTCTAGAATACTATGAAGCCTCCCTATTCATTGTGGAGCTACTCTACAAAGCATAATTGCCCAACAATATTTCTAATCGAAAGGTCTTTGAAGGAGATGAACAGATCATAAAAGTTTTGACCAATCAAGATAATTTTAAAGACTTGGCTATTGATGATGAAGTATTTCAGGAGAAATTAGCAGAAGTGGATCCTCATACAGATCAACTGACCAACAAAACAAGGTATCACACGATACCGAAAGGGGTAGCTAATTTAGAAATCCTTTTTTGACTAAGATAAAGATTCAAAGGGTAAACTAACACAAAGATGGGGAGTTCCTGTCCCATGCATGAAACTATAAATCTAGGAACCCCAGAAAACCCCAAGAATATAAATCTCAACAAGAAAGTATCTAAATATGTCTTTTCATGGTCCTACCGAGAGATGAAAACTTATGAAACTCATATCATTTAACACATAATCCCGTTAAAATATGGAGTGAAAGCTTTCCAATAGAAGCTCTGGAAGTACCACACATCCCTAGAGCCTCTCATGTGTTAGGAGTTAAATAAACTACTAGATTCTAAGATTATCTTCTAGGTTAAACAATCTTCATGGGTAGAAAATTGTGTTCCTGTGAGGAAACATTCTGGGGAGATCCGCCTATGTGTAGATTTCAGAAACCTCAATAGAGCTTCAGAAAAGGACAATTACCCAGTTCCACCAATGGATCAACTCTTGCAGACTGTGTTTGGCTCTGAGATTTTCTCCCTGCTGGACAATTTTTCAGGCTACAACCAAGTTTTAGTTTCATGGGAAGACCATTTGAAAACTACCTTCTAAACCAAGTGGGGAACCTTTTCTTATAAGCGCATGCCCTTTGGGTTAATCAATGCACGAGAAACCTTCCAGAGGGCCATGTATGTAGCATTTTGAGGACTAATCAACAAATGTGTAGTATTTTATTTGGATGATGTGATCATGTATTAAAATAACAAAGAAGATCACATCCAACACTTAACCCAGATTTTTGAAAGGTGTAGGAAATACGGTATATCCTTAAACCCTAAGAAAACTATTTTTGGTGTCAAAGAAGGTAAATTTCTAGGTCATGTTATATCTCAAGAAAGAATTCACATAGACCCAAAATGGATTAGGGCTATAAATCATATTCCATTACCCCACAACAAAAAGGCTATGCAATCTTTCTTTGGGAAAATCAGTTTCGTGATAAAATTCACCCCCAATTTCGCTGAAACTATCAAACCCTTACAAAACATTATTCGCAAAGATGTTGAATTTAAGTGGGATGATGAACGAAAAAATCCCTTCAAAAATACTAAGGCCACAATATGTCAAGCCCTTGTATTGCGAAGCCCCAACTTTGGCAATGATTTCTTCCTCTACACTTTTTCTTCCGACCAATCATTAGCCACAATATTGACTCAGAATGATGATGACAACAATGAGGCCCCAATCTCCTTTATGAGCACTAATCTCCAAGTGGCCAAACTGAATTACCCTACTATAGATAAACATGATTATGTTGTGTACAAGGAAGTGAAACACTTCAAATATTACATCCTTAAGAGACATACCAAATTCATTGTGCCTCACCCTGTAGTCTGATCCCTATTCACTCAACAGGAGATGGAGGAAAGAAGAGGAAATTGGATGGAAATAGTCCAAGAATATTATCTAGATATAAAACCTACTAAAATGGTGAAAGGAAAAGGATTATGCAAACAGGTAGTCGAAGCCCAAGACCAAGTAAATGAAGACCCCAGATGGGAGAATGAACTAGCCTTATGGTGTGGTGAGGCTTCATATGTCTCCCTAGGGAAAAATTCTTGGTATGAGAAATTGACTTATCTCCTGCATTATGGATCTTGCCCAGAAAACCTAAATCCTAGGGAAAGGAGAGGCCTCGCGTTAAAACCAACACAATATCGCCTTATAAATTTAGGGTTCTTCTGTGTAAATTATGATGGGGTACTTTTAAGATGTTTCGAATGTGAAGATGCAAACAAAGTCCTGAAGCAACTCCATGATGGTCCTATAGGTGGAAATTTCGCAGGAAACACCACTTCGCATAAAATACTAATATTTGGCTATTATTGGCCTACCCTATTCAGGGACGCTCACACATACGCTAAAAATTGTAAAACTTGTCAAATAAGAGCAGGGAGGTTAAAGAGTGCAGTTGTCCCACTCCAACCTATGGTCATTTCTAGGCCATTCTAGAAATGGGGGTTAGATATCATAGGATAAATTACACCGATTTCTTTAAAACAACATAGATACATACTAACTTACACATACTATTTCACGAAATGTGAAGAGGCCATCCCTCTGACTCATGTAAACGAAAAGGTGGTGATCTAATTCATAGAACAACAACTGATCACAAGGTTTGGTGTTCCTTATGTCCTTGTTTTTTATAATTTCTCTTACTTCTCTTCCACCCTATTAATAGAGTTTCCTCTAGATAAAGGAATCATAATCAGATACTTTGCAAACTACTATCCACAGGGGAACAAAGTGGCAGATTCAACCAATAATAACCTAGGGAGGATATTAAAGAAAATAGTTGCAGACAATTAGAGGAACTAGCATAGTTCACTCCATAAATATTTATGGGCTGATAGAGTAACACCCAAGGAAGCTATATGAAATTCCCCGTACTTTATGGTATACGGGCAGGAAGCCATCCTCCCGAACGGGCTATATCTTCCATCTCTTCAACTTGATCAAGATTCTAGTGGACAACCCTGATCAGTCAAAGAAAAAAGAATTGATACCCTCCTCATGCTGGAAGAAGAAAGGGAGAAAGAAAAATCAAAGTTCATATCTCCTCAATAGATAGTCAAACGGTGGTTTGATAAGCATAAGGTTAAAGAGAAGAACTTTTATGTGGGAGACTTAGTCCTAAAATGGGACAGAGTGAATGAGCCGAAAGGAAAACATTCTAAGTTTCAGAATCTATGGTTCAGACCCTTTCAGGTAGCCAAGAAAATTTGGGTAGGAACATATCGGTTGCAGAATCTAAAGGGGGAAACTGACGCCCTCTTGAAGAATGGCCAAGACCTAAAACAATATTTCCATTAAGAAAAAAAAAAAAAGTTGTGTGTATTTTCACGATGTTTTGTTTTAGGTAGGTCAATTGTAGTATGCACTTTTGTTTTTTCTTGATATGGTAGTTTTGCGCTTTTGAAGATTGTGTTTAGCTAGATGGTGTTTGAACTCAATTCATGCGATATGACAAACGGTATTCTTGACTCATCGCTCACATACAACACAAGATGTGTTGGGAGACCTGCAGATGAACAACCTTGGTAAAATGATGAATTTTATGCCTAGTGGTCTGGTAAAACCCTTAGGGAAAGGTGGTAATATGGAAAGGACTACATGTACCTCAAAGACAGAGCTAGCAAAAATTCACCATAACCATCTCATTTTTCAAATAACAAACGTCCTCCTCTCCCACTCACTCAAGGAATTCTACCGAAATAAAATCAATTATATAAAATGAGTGCAAAGTAGGAGAGGGTATGAAGATAACTCCATCAGGGTTGTGGACTCTTGTTGGCAGTGAAGCAAGGTCTGTGACGTCAGGGTGACTCCGTCAGGGCTATGGATGCTCGCTGGTAGTGGAGCAACACCGTAGCAAGTGAATGATGATAATTAAAGGGCTCAGTGCCAATGAATGATTTACTCAACTCATGTCAAAATAGGGCATGGGTTATGGTTACAGGAAACAAAGGTGGAATAAAGGTTGAAACCGCATAGGAAAGCCCAAATTCACCAACCAGGGAATTTCAAATGCAAGGATAAAAGAGGCTCCGATAAAAACTAGTTAGGTTCTTAACGATATTTTTCATTAGCTGAGATGAGGTAGGAACATAGATTATGATTTCCCCCAGTAAGTTTCCATTTGTTGAGCACTCAACACACCCTAAAAAATCCTCTGTCATTTTTTTACTTTTTTCGCTACCACTTGATCTTTTGCACTATTTTCTTCGATTTCATTTTTTTTTTAAAGGTTTTCTTTGATTATTTTCATGATTCTCATCATCGATTCAGGTTTGTTTGAACTTGTGAAACCCCATGACTAAAATACTTTAACACAAAAATTAAGAATCGAAAACCAAACATTGCACCAAACACACCCAGGTTTGACGTCGGAAAGAATTCAACTAAGTATAGGAACCATTCTAAAACAACAATCACCAAGCACTGATATTCATTGCCATCAGTAGAAGGGATTTTTGGTTTGTGTTAAGTTTTTCACATAAAGATATCTTCGATAACCGATTCCCCTTCAACATTGGTAAAAGACAGGGAGGACAAACGTTAACGAAGAACGAAAAGATATCGTTGGATAGTCAATATCTGATCTGCCTGATCGACATCGAGGGAAATCTAGAAAGATCACAATAAAGATTTCAAGTGTGATAAATTTATCCTCGATCATTGATCCTCGATGCATTTTCGGCATCGAGACTTTTTTTAGGGAGACGATCTGAGAGTGCTTTGGTAGGATTATCACCGATTGTCAATCCTTGGCACTTTTTTGGCATCGACAGGATAAGGTTTTTTCTAGAGCTAGTTTATTAAGGAAATTTTGGACTCCGACTAACATGAGAAAATTGAGTCACTGGTCTCCAAAGTCATTTGTCTCCACCAGGTAAGAATGTCGTACGGTCTAGTCTTATCCCGAGCCAGTTTTTGGTTCCTAAGGTCCTAGTCATGCCTCCTAGTTAGTTTTTCCACGTCAGCATTGTATGATAAGATCAATTGGTGTCAGATCCTTTGCAGGAGGATATTAACAAAAACGTTCGTAGCAAAACCTCGATCCCCGATCCACCCACTAAAAGAGTGACACCAAGGGAATTTTTAGCATTAGGTAAGATTGGATTTTGGGCATTTAAAGAGATAATTAATACCCGATCCCACATTAGTTTCTACCTCGTGTGCCAGTTAAGAAACAACAATTTGAAATCACCAATAGAAAAAATTTCCACCCGCACCCATGTCATCAACCCACGATGAATTTAAGTTTTAACATCTTTGAAGATCTGGCGGAATATTTAATGTAATTACACAAATACTCAAATTGAATGGTTGATGCGACATGGTAATATCAACCTTGTTTAAATCTCTAAAATCATTATGAACAAATTCATTCTTTGCGGAAGTGAATTCCATAGTCTCCTAAGGAACAAAGCGAGAAACTCAAGAATGGTGTTGATAAGCTTCTGAGGTATGTATCCAATTCTATCAATTCATTGGTTATAATTTTTACATGATCATATGTTTTCTTTTACACAGTCTTTGAAATTTTCCTTAAGTTGTAGGAACAATTCCACCAAGAAAGCCAACCACTAGATGCTCTCCGAGAGCACCAAAGCTAAAAGAACCAGAGATAGGCGAAGGTTCTTCCCTAGGGACCACGAGGGAATTGGAATATTTCCCTAGGCCGGAGCCTGTCATCAAGAAAGAAACAAGGAAAGTTTTCATTCCACCTCGAGCCTTTGGAAATATAGAGGTAAGCATCGAATCCAAGATATCTCTTCCATAGTGGGGGGATCTCTTCAACAGGGTTAGCAGAGAATAATACCTAGAGTATGTCACAAACAATGACCCAGACATAAGGGCACCCCATTACCAAGTGTTCCTGAACATCGAATGGTTGTATCTACACATCGTAGCAAGAATAACACATGTTTTCCCCTGCATAGAGGTCTTGAAGTGTCTCATTGACCACAAAAACTCAAATAAATGTTTATTCAACAATGACAATGGAGGGTGGGTCAGATTTTTCTTCCCAGCTGAAGTACATAAATATTAAAAACTCAAAGACCCAGAGGAGTGGCTAAACACAAACTTCATGGTGAATTTGTACGAACACCACGACACCTGTGAGGTGATGGCCTCATGGTGGAAGGAGGAAAATAACTTTTCCAATTGGAGCAATGGCTGGTATGGGATGATTAACTTGAGGGAGCCATACATCTATTTGATGCCTCTCATTTGCCGACTATATGGAGAGAAGGACCACTCCAAATTTTCAGAGGCATGGATTCCCTTGCCTTATATAGTGGCGATCTCTGGGAGCAGCTTCAACTACGGAGCAATAATTTCTAAAAAATTGAGCATCTGTGTACAACAAACTCAGACTCCAAAAGAAGGAGAGACACCATCTTTCTACATGGCCTCGTATCTACTTGATTTCATTTGCACAAGGAACATTTTCTCCAGCATGAATCTTAACTGGCATGTCACAGAGCTCCCGGTACAGGTCTACTTCAATGTGTTATTGGAGAACAAGTACAAGAAATATTATGCACTTGTCTATGATGAATTCATCATGTGCATTTATTTTATTATTTTTAAGAAAGAATGCCCAAGACTATTGGTGAAATCCATGAAGATGATAACCGAGGTAGGCTATTGGTACTTGGATGAACCCTCAACCTACATCAGGGTGTTCGAGGCCACCAGAGCACCACATCTCTTACCTGTTGATGTCCCAAACCATCTCATCATGGGATAAATTTGTTATCATACCATCCTGTAGGGATATAACGCCACATTAGTCAAAGAAAAAAAACGAGCATTCATACCCTACAGTTTCCATGTGGGGTTCTATCTGGTGAAGGATACTGCTCAAGCCAGACAAGAAGGGATTAGCCAACTAGAATTCAAGTTCCTGACAGGCCAATTCTACAAGCATGACCCTAAAGTCCTGGCTTTCCAACATGCTTCAAAAGTATCATACTATTGGTCGTATGATCACGATAGGTTTGAGGATGAAGTCTTCAAAGAGAATGCTTAGGATTGGGTCAAGGTGATGCCAAGGATGGCCAACCCAAGCATGACTAGGTTCAAGGCCATCAACATAGATGAACATGTGGAAACAATAGAGAAGTCATCTCAAGAGGCCCTCAGAGCCAGGGAAGAAATCATAGTTGTAGAGGCAATAGAGGCGTAGAGAAGGGGACTGTTCTTGATGGAATAGGCACATAGAGTAATTGATCAACTACAGAACAACTAGGACCTCATAGGAATGACAAGGGTTCCTATTAACAACCCTATCAAAAACCAGGTAGGTCCAAGTGACCCAGAGCCAATACAAATTGAAGAAATCATTGGGCAAGGAAACCCTGAAGTGCCCCCACTACAAATCAAATCATTAGGGGAGATTTCAACCCATCCTGAGACATTGAGTACACCAGGGAGGACAAGTGGACAAAACCCCTTGCATGATTTAATAGCTATCTATGATGATGAGGACATCCTAAAAGTTTTCCTGGTCACTCTGGTGCAAATCATAGAGGAGAAAGAGATCGAGAGAGAATCCACCCAGGGTCTTGATGCCCCAGTTTAGAGTCATACACATATCGAGCATGAGGCATAAAGTTCCTTAGACACCGATCCACTCGACATACCATAAACTCCAATGGAAATCTCGAGGGATGAGCCAGGATCGAACGAACAAAAAGAAGAAATTCCATAGTAAGAAATCAGCGTCTCAACAGTTCATTATCAAGTAAGTACCGAGGCTTCCCCTGATTCATCAAAATTGGCCAGTACTTCACCTCTCGATGAGAAACAACTAGAGCCCAAACTTTCAAGACATATGGAAGAGTTTCAAGAACCCATCCTTGAACATATTTACACCATCGGGAGCCTGGGAAACACGCTTACTTTGGGGGAGAAGCAAATCCTCGAACCCTTGGATGAGGTCTCCGATATAAAAACCATCTTCTACGGCCTAAATAGAAAATCCATCATGAACAGAACCACCAAGAAGATGAGGCTTACTCTAGACAACTCTATCATCATCACCATAGAGGAGAAATTGATTAGCATGTGACATGCCAAGACATCTGAGCTTATCAGCGAAGGGATGGAAATCACAGATGCCACCCTAGATAGAGAAAGAAAATATGAAGAGGATATGGTTGTTGCACTAAAGGAGTTGGAGCATCTGTTCCACTTGGAAAAATATTATCAGGACTCCATGCAGGCCACGGTGTTCTTGAGAAGTGAATTCGAGGATGCCTATAGTAAATTTACAAATGAGCGACATCTTTTCACTACAGGGATAGCTTAGTTCCAAGAATACACCCTCATGGTGATGGCGATATGCAATGATATGGAAATATGGTATGAGAAAGAACACTAAGTGGTGGAAAGGATTGATTACATCAGTGTGGTTCAATAGGGTCAAGATGCCGAAGAGAACGACATTCGAGTACTAAGGGATAGTAACATCGACTTCATAAAGAAGTTAGTTGAATACTAGGTGAAAATGGACCAAGAACCTCATCATAAAATCCAAGAGAAATGAGTCGAGTGCGAAAGGATCTAGACTGATATCAATCGAGTGATGAGAGACATCGACCTCCCGAAATTCAGCACACCCAATGACTTTGTCGACTTGCATGACATAGTCAAACTACATGGAAGAAAAGACTCAACGTGGAATGTGGATATAGCAAAGTTGGTGAGCATGTCGCCAGGTCAAGTACAATATTTCATGGAGCACTTGATAAGTGCTCAGACAATGTTACATCAGTTAAGTGCTAAGGTAGTCGAGTATTGGGCATGGGCAGTGGAGATAAAGGAGATCCTTTCGGCCCCAATGGACCAACAAAGATTCTCATATGCCAACACATGCGAGGAACTATTTGTCAAATGGTTAGAGTATGAGAAGAATTGTCCACTCAAGTGAAACCATTTGATGACTTTGAGAATACTGAGAGATGAAAGCACCATGTGGCAATGTTTGTTTTTACTTAACTTGCACTTTTGATAGTTATTTTTAGTTAATGATAAATTATAATTAAGAGGATCGACCTTTTAGAAAGGGTCGATGGTTTTTTCAAAGACCCTCATTTTTGTATTTTTAAAGAACTATTTTGGAGCTACCTTAATTGAGAAGTCATGTTTAGGACCAAAGACAAAGTTTTTTTTTTTTTTCATTAAAAGCGTCTATGATTGGATCTGAAGAATAATTATTTTTTATTTCATCTCATGAATGGATGCTGTAATGAGTAAGATACTTTGAATCTATTGATAAGTTATCTAATTCAATATGTTTATAGTTCTTGTCTCTAATGATGAAGATTAAATCTTTGTGTTAATATGTGATTCATGATTGGAGTTAAGAAAACTATTTTTTCTTACCATTGTTTATTACATGTATGTTTTCTTCTCATAATTATATCTCAATCAATAATTGGAGCACCAACAGGATAATGTATTAGTACTAGACTTTTTGTAGGTGTATGAATCATTTTCTGCATGCTTGAGTATGAGGATTATCCCTAGCTCAACCTTCTTCAGTAGTTAAGTCCTTTCCCTTTTGTTACCCAGCTGGTTTACACCAGCATTAATCTTGTATCAGTCCCACCTATAAGAGAAAATACGAAAATAGAAGGTTTGAACTAAAGGAGGAGTTTTCACAAGAAGACATCCTCTCAATCACTATGTAAATCCCATTGATTAATTGGCCAGATTAAAATATCTGGAGAACCATTTTGATGCAGACCCCCTTCTCGCCTCGGGGTTGCATCGGCTTCCTGGTCAAGGATCTTCGATTCTCCTAGACGAATCGGCTATCTTAAACCTTAATGGTCTCGCTTGTAATTAAACACAGGCCCTTTCAATATTTTGGTGCAGGTTCTATGGCACCCGCAACCTCTCCCTTTGCGTTGCTGAACTATCAGGGTTTAGGCACTAGCTCCTCCTCCATTAGCCCAGTCCCATATGTGACCTTGGGCTATATCCTCACATAAACATGTGATTGTGGGTGTGGTCTAAAGTGGTTTGAGGCCATAACCCTTTTCTCCCCGCAATTCACCTCTAGCTGCCACGTCTCCCTTTTCCAATACCATGGTTTCAATTGCAACTCGCTCTCATATTTTTAAAGTCCAAACCCTTTCTATCCCCGCAATGCAGTGTGGTCGTTGATCTTGCAATCTCAGGTGGGGCCTCCCGATCGATGATTTGGATTTTCTCCTTTTAAATCAACGCTCGTGATTTACTTCACGATTTGGGTTTCAGAGTTCTCAACTGTCAAACCTCTCTTTCTCAGCAATGCCATATCTCCTGCCATGTGTCCTCCTCAAATCGATGGCTCTAATTGTTTTGAGATTTCAAACTTCAGAAATATCAAATCTCAAACTTCACCTTCCCCAATTTCTTTTATCCAAAGCTTGTGATCTAATGACACGTGTCTCCCATAGAGCGATGACAACGATTATTTTGGGTCTTCGGAAATCTCAAATCTCAACTTTATCTTCCTCTCGAAGTGCGCAAATTTATGCCACACGTCCCTCCAGATATGATGGTCCAGATTCACTTCAAACTTTGGGTTTTGAGAATTTCAAATCTCAACTGAAATCGACAAGATTTTATCTGAAGCTCATGATCCATCCCCATGCATCCCTCTAGATCCGACGGTCTAGATTCACTTCAGGTTTCGAGTTTCGGGATTTTTGTCTCCTCGATACTTTGAATCCTCCAATCCACAAATTCCCAAAAGAACCTGCGATTAACAACTGTGTAAATTTTCCCAGATCCGACACCCTGGGAAAATATCACTTACTCTGAATGGATCTCAATCGTCACTTTACAACGTTCAATAGACTTCCTCCTCTCTATTGATTTTTCAGTCGTTATCTCTCCTTAGCTTGATTCTGATGCACTCCTTGTGAATTCAGAATCTCTGACGAAATCCAGACTTAGTGATTTCTTCCAAGGAAATATTTTTACACACTCCTTGCGCTTCACAGTCCCATTCTCGACACTTAGTCAATTTTTGAATCTGTGCACTCCTTGCAACAGGTTCTCACACAAGACTTAGTTATTGTGGCAATTGTGCACACCTTGCAGCAGTCTCTTTGCACTCCTTGCTAAGGGAAGTTTTGCGTTATCTCTTCTTAGATTTCTTATTCGAAATAGACTATTTCAACGTAGTCATTACAGATTGTATGCACACCTTGCATGAACTCAACGACGAGAACAATTGAAACTTATCTAAAAACTTCACAGTTTCATATACTAAATAACATAACTCATTCATTCATGAAAACAACAATAACATGGAATTATAAATTGTAGCAACACTATGCATTGGATCAATTTTCCTCCGTTATATTCATTCAAAAGTAAATGGCTACAACTATTATAAAACAACAACAAAATTCAACAACAACTACATCATAACAAACTCCTAATAACTTGCAGTAGCCTCATTCGGGCATACAAAACCTCTATTTATTTCAGAGGGTTCTTAGGGTTCGCTCTGACTACTCATCTACTCGAGAAAAACTAACTTCTACTTAATTTTCGTTACATTCAAGACAAGGAGTGAAAATCCTAGAGAATTCATGATCACTTGGCTCCCAAGCGTTTGATCTTCTTTAGTTCTTGATCATTTCAAAAACATTTGCAGGAAATGTCGGCGATTAAGATTCTAAAATGATTCAAAGTTATGCCAAGGCACTGAGATGTCTCTCCACGTGTGCTTCCTGACGATGCTCCTACATCATACTCCCATGGAAAAAAATTGATGGACTCATTTCCATGAGCTCCTTCACTGACCTTCCATGCTTCTGGATATCAGCTTCGTTTTCCCAACTGGAATCCTCTATCAGATGTCCCTTCTACTTGACCAAATATTCAAAATAGGTCTTCCTCCTGGTCTTATTTCCAATCATCTGATCAATGATATTATCCATATGTGTTTTTTTTGCTACAGACATCTTCTTCTCCCATAGGATTTTCTCCCGATCTTCTGATCTCTTTGTGTCATCTTCCCTGTAAGGATACAGGTCTGATATGTTGAATATGGGTGGTATTCCCACATCATCTGGCAACTCAATATCATAGGAATTTTCATCAATTTTTCTTAATATTTTACATGGTCCTATATTATTCATTTTCAATTTGTTATATGTTCCCCTTGGGATCCTTTATTTCCTGAGATGTCCTGAGACCTAATATCCTACTTCAAATTGAATCTCTCTACGATGTTGATCAACTATGTGCTTGTACTCTTGGCTAGAGTTTTGCAACCACTCTTTGATATGGCTATGGAGCTTCTGCATTTTTGCAGCAAAATATTTTGCTTGAGAAATTTTGATCTCACTCTGTTCCAAGTATCTCAACTCAGCTACTCCTCTTGGCTACATTCCATACAATATTTGTAATGGGATCTTTCCAGTGCTCTATTTTGGTGAGTCATTGTATGCAAATTCTGTTTGTGGCAGAATCTGATCCCACTGATTATGATGCTCAGTGACCAAACTCCTTAGCAAGTTTCCAAAAAAAAATTTCACCACCTCAGTCTATCCATCTATCTAAGGGTGATAAACTGAGCTGAAGGAAAAAACTATCCTCAACTTCTTCCACAATGTTCTCCAGAAATGACCAACGAATTTGGTATCTTTGTCTAAGAAAATACTTTTTGGTGATCCACGAAGTCGAACAACTTCCTTGAAAAATAAATTTGCAACATGTGTTGCATCATTGGTCTTCTGGCATGGGATAAAGCGTGTCATTTTTGAAAATATATCCACCACAAAAAATATGGAATCACATCCTCTTAGTTTTCTTGGCAGTCCCAACACAAAATCCATGCTTGTTGCATCCCAAGGCCTCTCTGATATTGGCAATGGTTGATACAATCCAGTGTTATGTCTTTTTCCTTTTGCATGTTGGCAGATTCTGCATCTATTTAAAAACTTTATCACTTTCCTTCTCATACCTAGCCAATAGTATGGACTGCTCAACTGTGAATTTTTTTTACCATGAATGAAATGTCTAGCTAATCCTCCACTATGCTTCTCCTTCAAAAGGTTATCCCTCATTGAGCATTTTGGTATGCACAACTGATTTCACTTGAACAACAATCCCTCTTGAATCCTATACTTTGTCCATTGGCTCATGTCTCTTAGCAAAAAAAATTCACATGCTTCATATGCTTCCTTGAAATATGGATCATCACAATACATATCCTTAAGGTGTTCAAACCCCAAGGTATTGACCTGAAATTCCTGCATAATCAGATATCTCCTGCTTAATGCATCGACAACTTTGTTAGCATTACCAGAAATATGTTTTATGAAAAAAATATTTTTTTTCATAAATTCAATCCACTTTGCATGTCTCTGATTCAATTTTTACTGTCTGGTTATGAATTGTAGATCTTGGTTATCATTGTACAAGAAAAATCCCTTTGGAACAAGGTAGTTCCTCCATTTCTTCAAGGATTGAATTATAGCATAAAATTCTTTATCATATGTGGAGTAATTTCTCTTAGTCTCATTCAACTTCTCACTGAAATATGCAACTGGTCTATTATCTTGGCTCAATACTTCTCCAATTGAAACTCCACTTGCATCACATTTCATGTGAAATGTCTTCCCGAAATTTGGCAAGACCAGAATTGGTTGTCCTGTTATCTTCTCCTTCAATATATTGAAGATCCTCTTAGCCTCCTCTATCCATTTAAAATACTTGTACCTCTTCTTCACTGTATCCATCATTGGTGCACAAATTTCACTGAAATTCTTTATGAACTTCCTATAGAAACTTTCTAATCCATGGAAGCTTCTTACTTCAAACATACTCCTTGGTGATGGCCATTCTTTGATTGCTTTCACCTTCTCTAGATCCATCTTTAATTCATTTGAAGAGATCACAAAACCCAAGTAAATGAGTTCTGTCTTCATAAAAGATGACTTCTTCAGATTTATCAATAGCTTCTCTTGTTGTAGTCTCTTCATCACTAATGTTTTATGTCTCAAATTCTCCCCTTTAGTCTTGCTAAAGACTAGTATATCATCCAGATATACAACCACAAACTTGCCAATGAAATCCTTCAGTATTTCATTCATAAAAATCATAAAGTACTTGGGGCATTTGTTAAGACAAATGGCATAACAAGCCACTCATACAACCCTTCATTTGTCTTAATGGTTATTTTCCACTCATCACCTTCTCTCATCCTTATCTTGTGATATCCACTTTTCAAATCTATTTTAGAAAATAAATTTTCTCCACTTAAACAATCCATTAAGTCATCCATTCTTGGGAAATAAAATCTATACCTGATGGTGATCTTGTTAATGGATCTCGAGTCTGTACACATTCTCCATCCTCCATTCTTCTTTGTATTCAAAACAGTTGGTACTATGCATGGACTCAATCTTTGTCTGACCAAACATTTCTCTAACAAATATTGGACTTGGTTATTTACCTATTCATTCTCTTGAGGTGTCAATCTATATGATGCTTTGTTTGGAAGACTCACTCCCGGTATCAAATCAATATGATGGTTGATACTTCTGATGGGTGGAAATGAATTAGGAAACTCATCCACTACTATGTCAGCAAAATTCTCCAACATCTCTTGAACTTCTTCAGAAAAATCATCCATCGAAGTACTTGTAAGGACAACTCTATGTTTTCTCACCACAACAAACTGCATCTCTTGTTCCTTCTTGAATTCTCTCAGGATTTCCTTCCCACTCATGAGAAGTATGCTTGTGTTGGATTCTTCTTTTACTTTATTCTCCTCTATTGGAAGAAATATGTGTGTCCTACCATTCTTATCCAAGGTGTAAGTATTTTTTCTCCCATCATGAATTAAATTTTTGTCAAACTTCCATGGTCTTCCCAACAAGACATGAAATACATCCATGGGAATCACATCACACAAAATTTCATCTCTATATCCTCCTATATTAAATTCAATGAGGCATTGTTTAGTGACCATTACCTCGTGTCTTTTTTTCAACCATGAGACTTTATATGGCTTTGGATGCGTAGTTGTCTCTAGCTCCAATTTCTCCACCATATCTGTGGATACTAAGTTTTCAGTGCTCCCACTGTCAATTATCACCTTGCATACTCTGTCTTTAGTCTTGCAAGTTGTCCTGAATAGAATTTTCCTCTACACTAGATTTTCAATTTATGACTTTGGTTTTAAGAGAACCTTCCTCAACATCAGGGATGTTCCATCCTTTGCACCTTCTGCTTCAACATTCCTTTTTTGTGCTTCAGAAATATGAGCTTCACCTCCTCCTTCTTTCTTTCTCTCAGGGAATTCCCAATACATGTGTCCCATCTTTCCACAAGCATAACAACTTACTTCCCCTCCTCTACTTCTTCCTCTTCCTCTAGAACAACTTATTCCACCACCTTGTCTTCCTTGGGAACTTCCTCGTCTTTCTGAGTGATTGTGTGGTTTCTTAGTCCCATATTTGGGTTTCTGCACCTTATCATTCGAAACTCCCTTGCCTTTGTTTGGGATTTTTCCTCTATTTTGTTGACTCTATTTCCTGGCCAACTTCTCTTCTTCCTTCAGAGAAATATGATAAGCATCCTCTACTGTCCTCATTGACATCATGCTGATCTCATCCTAGATTTCATACCTCAGGCCATTTATGTACCTGGAAACCTTTTCCTCATCCTTCTCTCACTTTCCAGTCCTGATATTTAGCTTATAGAACTCCTATGTGTACTCGTTCACTGTCATACCCTTCTGTCTTAGGTTCTATAAGTTCATGAACATATTTATATGATAATCTTTGGGCATGAATTTATCCTTCAACTTGGCTACCATTCTGTCCCAATTCTTTATCTTCTTTATTCCTTTGCTCCTCCTCTCAGCCTGCATTTCAACCCACCACAGTGTTTCATTTCCTTTCAATCTAGTGACACCATGTCTCACCTTTTTATCCTCATCTACATCTTCATAGTCAAAATATTTTTCCATGGATATTATCCAATACAGCAATTCTTTAGTATCCAGGTTGCCTTCATCCATTGGGATGTATACCTTGGCTCTAGATCCCAATTTAACAACTTCTCCCAGTAAGTGTTCTTCAAAAACATTCTCCCATGCAACTTCTTCGACTTCTACTTCTTCACTCTCTGCATCAATGATATCCCCAACATCAGGTTCTCTCCTCTACACTTCCTCCATCGCCCCTAATCTTGCACAAATCTCTCTCATTTCTCTTTCTACAACGCTATTGGATAAAGGTGGATACACACATCTCCTTCGTGGCATTGTGCTAACTATCTCTCACACATAGAGTACACCTCCAAGCTCTTCTTCATTTCCTGAAAACTATTTCAAGTTTTGACACCACTTGATGGTATCAGACTATCTCCTTTGTCTCCTTCGCCTAAAATCTACAGATGAAATCATGCTCTCATACCACTTGATGCGAACCCCCTTCTCCCCTTGGGGTTTCTCAACCTCCTAGTCAAGGATCTTCGATTCTCGGAGCCGAATCAACTCCTTAAAACCTTTATGGTATCGCTTGTAATTAAACAAAGGCCCTTTCAATCTTTTGGTGTAGGTTCTATGGCACCCACAACCTCTCCCTTCACACTGCCGAATTATCAAGGTTCAGGTGCTAACTCCTCCTTCATTATACCTTTCCCAAATTTCACCTCATTCTATGTCCTTGCGTAAACACACCATTGTGGACATGATATAAAGTGGTTTGAGGCCATACCTCTTTTCTCCTCGCAATTCACCTCTAGTTGTCACGTCTCCCTCTTCCAATACTATGGTTTCAATTGCAGCCTGCTCTCATATTTTTAAAGTCCGAGCACTTTCTATCCCTACAATGTAGCGTGGCCATTGATATTGCAATCTTAGGTGGGGCCTCTTGATCGACGATTTGGATCTACTCCTTTTAAATCAACGCTCGTGATTTACTTCGTGATTTGGGTTTCGGAGTTCTCAACTCTCAAACCTCACTTTTTCGACAATGACATATCTCCTACCATGTGTCCTCCTCAAATTGACGGCTCTAACTATTTTTGGATTTCAGACTTTGGAAATATCAAATATCAAGCTTCACCTTTCCCCAATTGCTTTTATCTAAAGCTCGCGATCCACTGACATTTGTCTCCCATAGATCGATGGATGTGATTCTTTCGGGTCTTCAGAAATATCAACTCTCAACTTTTTCTTTATCTCGAAGTGTGTGGATTTATGCCACACGTTCCTCTGGATATGACGGTGTAGATTCACTTCGGACTTCAAGTTTAAGGAATTTCAAATATCAATTGAAACCCACAAGATTTTATCCAAATCTTGTGATCCATTGCCACACGTCCCTCTAGATCTGATGGTCCAGATTCAATTTGGGTTTTGGGTTTCAGGATTTTTGTCTCCTCCACACTTTGAATCCTCCGATCCACGAAGTCTTGAAATAACCCATGATTAAAAACCGTGTAATGTTTCCCAGATCCAACGGCCTGGGACAATCTAACTTCCTCCGAATGAATCTCATCCATCACTTCGAAACATTCAACATACTTCCTCCTCTCTGTTGATTTTCAGTTGTTGTCTCTCCTGAGCTTTATTCCAATGCACTCCTTGCAAACTCGGAATCTTTGATGAAATCTGGACTTAGTTATTTCTTCCAAATAAATTTTTTTACGCACTCCTTGTGCTTTGTAGTCTCATTCTCGACACTTAGACAATTTTTGAATCTATGCACTCCTTGTAGTAGGTTCTTATGCAAGACTTAGTTCTTGTGGCAACTATCCACACCTTGCAAAGGAAAGTTTCACGTTATCTCTTCTGAGATTTTTGAGTCGAAAGAGACTCTGTCAACGCACTCCTTACGAACTATATGCACACCTTGCATGAACTCAATGAAGATAACAATTGAAACTTATCTAAAAACTTCATAGTTTCATATACTCAATAACATAACTCATTCATTCATGAAAACAACAATAATAGGGAATTATAAATTGTAGCAACACTATGCATTGGATCAATTTTCCTCTGTTATATTCACTCAAAAGTAAATGGATACAACTATTATAAAAAAAAAACAAATACATCATAGAAAACTCCTACTAACTTGCAATAGCCTCATTCGAGCATAAAAAACCTCTATTTATTTCAGAGGGTTCTTAGGGTTCCCTCCGACTACTCGTCTACTCAAGAAAAACTAACTGCTACTTAATTTTCGTTACATTCAATACTAGGATTGAAACTCCCAGAGAATTCATGATCACTCATCTCCCAAGTGTTTGATCTTCTTCATTTCTTGATCATTTAAAAAAAAATTGCATGAAATGTCGGCAGTTAAGATTCTGAAACGATTCAAAAGTGCGCTAAGGTGATGAGATGTCTCTCCACATGTATCAATACTATGTAATGCATCAATTTTCCTTTGTTATATTAATTCAAAATTAAGTGGCTACAACTATGATAAAACAACAACCAAATTCAACAACAACTACATCACAAAAACTACTACTAACTTGCAACAGCCTCATTCAGGCATACAAAACCTCTATTTATTTCAAAGGGATCTTAAGGTTCCCTCCAACTACTCGTATACTCGACAAAAACTAGTTGCTACTTAATTTTCGCTACATTCAATACTAGGAGTGAAAATCCCATATCATTCATTATCACTAGGCTCCCAAGCATTTTATCTTCTTTAGTTACTTATCATTTCAAAAGAGTTTGCAGGAAATGACGATGGTTAAGATTCCAAAATGATTCAAAGGTGCGGTAAGGCACTGAGATGTCTCTCCATGTGTGCTTACTGATGATGCTCCTGCATCACATTCCACCATTAAACACCATAGAGTCTAATTGGGCCTCAGTGGCAGGTTTGGTTCCTATTGTTGAGTTAAAGGGATTTAGGACCCCTCAATAGAATTGGCGCTAGAAGAACGTCCTAGAGAATGAATGGTTGACAATAGTTTTTACACAATATTTCACACAGCCTGTAGATCCAAAACAACCCACATGCATGGATAGTAACTATCAAGACATGCCACACACACTGAGTACTCCTAAAACAAGTAACTCACCCTAGAAATAGGAAGAACATATATTCCCTGAGATACCTTACGCTCTTCCTCGTGAGGAGTTGAACCAGTTCCGAATAATCACAAGATCTTACACCCAACAGATTGGAGCATTGCCCTTAGCTCTGTTTCTTCCTCGTAGAAAACAAGTAAGGAGACCAATGGTCGATACCCCTGACCAGGTTTTTTTGCACACATTAGAAGACCTGATAGATTTCAACCTCACCAAAATCAAACATCCTCTTAATCTAATCCCTGAAACACCAACCGACAACTTCTCTAAGCCCAACGATTTTTCGAATGAGGATCAGTTTAACTTAGAACACTTAGTTTCTGGATTAGACAACATGGAAGATAACAATGATCATAATGAAGAAAGGAGAAACCCAACTCATAATAATCAACCTTGGTTGGATAGATATTCTCTTTCCATCCATGGACGAGTACATATACTTCCCTGACATCCAAAAATGTTACTCCCTAAATTTGACCCTGAAACCTTAGGATTTCTTGAAGACCATATCAAAAGATTCATACTAGCTATTAGACTAATGAATGTCCAACATGAAGACATAGTATGCAGGATTTTCCCCTATACTTTTGAGAATTTGGCCTCCACATGGTATTTTAACTTACCTATAGGATCCATAACCAGTTGGACGAAGCTTCAAAAGGATTTTCTATATAAATTTGCAGAAGAAACCACTACAGAATCTTTGATGTTCGATTTGTTCTTTGTCACCATGAGTTCAAAGGAGAAGGTTAAAGAATTTAATCAAAGTTTCACCACTATCCTAAAAATATTTTAACCTGAATCTAAACACACTCAAGAGTTTCAAATATAAGTATATGCTAATTCTCTCCCAGCTTCTATTTCCATGTTTGTGAAGAGGTCTGCCAAAGCAATCTTAGGTGATAAATTGCTAAGATTGCTCTGGTAAATGTAGCATCCATCTTAAATATCGATCTGGTAAATGTAGCATCCAACTCTTTCTGTACCTATCACCAAGAGAAACACTCTGAAAGATACTGCCCACAATGGGTGCATGCCATGAATTTGATGGCCAACCGGTTTCTAGATGAAGTTTCCCAAACCAAACAATCAAGCAACTCATCTATGAATATTTTCGATAAGGAATAATTTGATCCACCGGAAGAAATGGCCATAATGATATGGGACCTTGACCTACCAATGCCTTCCAATGATCTATTTGAGGTTCAAGTACCACCGCATAGGTCTTGGTTGTGAAAACACGAAGTAGGGGTTAACCTATCTCAAACAACCTTACTACGATCCAAACTTGGGTAGGAAATCCAAATTCTAATCACCCTAAAGTACCTTTTGTCCCTCAAATAAATACTATAAACATCCATACATGAGAATCGCCCAAGCTAGACTACAACATAGTAGAAGATTTGAAAAAGTTGAAGGCAAATATATCGGTCATGGACATGACTAGAATCCCTCAACAAAAGGAATTTATTCTACAAGCATTGAAATTAGTAGAAAATCATACAACATGCACTGACCAAGGAGAAACTCCATCTCCCATAGATCTAAGAAATAAACCAATTGTGAATGCTTGCTCTGAAGATAAGAATGGAAAGCCTTTTGCCCCACTATTCCTTTTGACATTTTTAGTTTTCAACAAAAACCTCCATAATTGTTTGGTTGACTCATGGGAATCCTCTAATATTAATCCACTGTCTATATCAAAGAAACTAAACACAACCCCTCTCAAAAGTGATAAACATGTGATACAACTAGATAGAACCCAGGTGAAAGTTATAGGAGAACTCAAAGATGTCATGATGAGGATGGAAACTCACCCGTAATTTGTTTAGGTAATTGACATCATTGTAGTAGATATCCCATAAGCTTATGGATTACTACTTAGTCTATATTGGCCTGAGAAGTTAAATGGATACTTTAATAAATACTGGGCCCACCTCTAGATGCCATTAAAGGGACACACAAATATGATCATGATCGATAGGGAAATATATCTAAAACATATTGCACTGAACTAGAAACCATCAACGAACCTTCTTCGATAGATTTCCCCATGTTAGGAAACTACTCATGTGACTCCCATTTCAGAAATTTCTCTGCCCTCTCATTTGATGTTCCTTTTACTCAAAACTCTGAAATGATTTTTCAAGAAAATTTACCAACAACGGTGAAAGAAACCCTCTTCTTTCAAGAGCCTCGGTTGAAAACCATAGAGAAAATAGGTGTACATGAAGAAGTTAGTAGGAAAAGAGAAATCAATGGTTTCCTCTCACAAATTTGGACCTTATACTTTGATGGATATAAATCACAAGAAGCGTCAGGAGCAAGGTGTATCCTTATTGACCCCAAAGGTAAATGAAATTTCCTATCCTGTAGACTAGAATTTGAGTGCACAAACAACACCCCTGATTATGAAGCTCTAGTACAAGGGTTAAATAAATCCATAGACTTAAACATTAAAGAAATGAAGGTTTTCAGAGATTTTGAAATCATCGTTGGACAAGTAAAGAACACCATACATTGCAATTCTCCTCACTTGAGGAATTATCAATAGGAATTGCACAGACTAATAGAACATTTTGAAGCCTTCCACATTACAACAATCCCGAGAACAAAGAACACTCTCGTTGATTCTCTGGCCACTGTTGCCTCAAGGTTATCCCCTCTAGAAGACTACGAAGCCTCCTAATTCACTGTGGAGATACTCTACAAACCATCGGTTCCCAACAATATTTCTAATTGGAAGGTCTTTGAAGGAGATGAACACGTCATAAATTTTTTGACCAACCAAGATAATTTTAAATACTTGGCCATTGACGATGAAGTATTTCAGGAGAAATTATCAAAAATCGATCCTGATACAGATCAATCGATCGACAAACCAAGTTCCCACATGATACCGAAAGGGGTAGCCAATTTAGAAAACCTTTTTAAATCAAGAGAAATATTCAAATGGTCAACTAGCACAAACACGGGGAGTTCCTGTCACATGCATGAAACTATAAATCTAGGAACCCTGGAAAACCTCAAGAATATAAATCTCGGCAAGACAATATATAAAGAGGAAAGGAAGTCCTATCTCAAACATTTCATGAATATCAATATGTATTTGTATGGTCCTACCGAGAGTTGAAAACTTATGACACACTTATCATTGAACACACAATCCCATTAAAACCTGAAGTGAAACCTTTCCAACAAAAGATCTGGAAGTACCACCCATCCCTGGAGCCTCTCATGTGCTAGGAGTTAAAGAAACTACTATATGCCAATATTATCTTCCAGGTTAGACACTTTTCATGGGTATCAAATTTGGTTCCTGTGGGGAAAAATTCTTGGGAGAGCCGCCTATCTGTAGATTTCATACCTCAACACAGCTTCAGAAAAGGACAATTACCTAGTTCCACGAATGGAGCAACTCTTGCAGACTGTGTCTGGCTCTGATAGTTTCTCCCTGCTAGACTATTCTTTAGGCTACAACCAAGTTTTATTTTCAAAGGAAGACCATTTCAAGACTACCTTCCGATCCAAGTGGGGAACCTTTTCTTATAAGCACATGCCCTTTGGGTTGATCAATGCAGGGGAAACCTTCCAGAGGGCCATGGATGTAGCATTTCGAGGACTAATCAAGAAGTGTGTAGTAGTCTATTTGGATGATGTGACCATGTATTCAAAGAACATAGAAGATCACATCCAACACTTAACCCATATTTCCAAAAGGTACAGGAAATACGGTATATCCTTAAACCCTAAGAAAACTATTTTTGGTGTCGAAGAAATTAAATTTCTAGGTCATATTATATCTCAAGAAGGAATTCACATAGACCCAAAATGGATTAGTGTTATAGATCAGCTTCCATTACCCCACAACAAAAAGGTTATGAAATATTTCTCCAGTAAAATCAATTTTGTGAGAAAATTCACCCCCGATTTCACTGAAACTATCAAACCCTTACAAAAAATTATTCTCAAAGATGTTGAATTTAAGTGGGATGATGAACGAAAAAATTCCTTCAACAATATTAAGGCTACAATATTTCAATCCCTAGTATTGTGAAGCCCCGACATTGGAAAATATTTATTCCTCTACACTTTTGCTTCTGACCAATCGTTAGCCACAATATTGACTCAGAAGGATGATAACAATAATGAGGCCCCAGTATCCTTTATGAGCACTAATCTCCAAGGGGGCTGAACTGAATTACCCTGCTATAGACAAACAAGATTATGTTGTGTACAAGGTAGTGAAACACTTCAGATATTAGATCTTTAAGAACCATACCAAAGTCATCGTGCCTCACCCTATAGTCTAATCCCTATTCACTCAACAGGAGATGGGGGAAGGAAGAAGAAACTAGATGGAAGTAGTCCAAGAGTTTGATCTAGATATAAAACCTACTAAACTAGTGAAAGGACACAGATTATGCAAACTAGTAGTCGAAGCCCAGGACCAAGTAAATGAAGACCCCAGATGGGAGAATGAACTAGAATTATGGTGTGGTGAGGCTTCATACATATCCCCAGGGAAAGAGTCTTGGTATGAGAAACTGACTTATCTGCTACATCATGGAACTTTCCCAGAAAACCTAAATCCTAGGGAAAGGACAACCCTCAAGTTAAAATTAGCACAATATCACCTCATAAATTTAGTGTTCTTTCGTGTTAATTATGATGGGGTAATTTTAATATGTCTCGAACATAAATATGTAGACAAAGTCCTGAAGGAGCTCCATGATGGTTCTACAGGTGGAAATTTCGTAGGAAAAGCCACTACTCAAAAAATACTGAGATTTGGCTATTATTTGCCTACCATGTTCAGGGACACTCACACATATGCTATAAACTGCAAAAATTTTCAAATAAGCGTGGGAAGGGAAAAGAGAGCAGTTTTCCCACTCCGACCTGTGGTCATTTCCAGGCCATTCGATAAATAGGGGTTAGATATCATAGGATAAATTACACCAAGTTCTTAAGAAAAACATAGGTACATACTAACTTCCACATACTATTTCACGAAATGGGTAGAAGCGATCCCTCTGACTCATGTAAACGAAAAGGTGGTGATCCAATTCATAGAGAAACAACTGATCACAATGTTCAATGTGCCTTCCATCCTTGTTTTTGATAATTCCACTTACTTCTCTTCCACCCTATTAACAATGTTTTGTCTAGATAAAGGAATCATAATCAGATAGTTTGCAAACTACTCTCCACAGGGGAATGGAGTGGCATAATCAACCAATAAGAACCTAGTGAGGATATTAAAGAAAACAGTTTCATACAATCAGAGGAATTGGCATAGTTCACTCCATAACGCTTTATGGACTGATAGAGTAACACCCAAGGAATCTATAGGAAATTCCCCGTACTTTTTGGTATACAGACATGAAACCATCCTCCCAACGTGCTATATCTTCCATCTCTTCAACTTGCTCAAGATTCTAGAGGACAACCCTCATCAGTCATACAAAAAAGAATTGATACGCTCCTCATGATGGAAGAAGAAAGGAATAAAGAAAAATGAAAGTTCATAGATCATCAACAAATAGTCAAAAGGTGGTTTGATAAGCATAAGGCTAAAGAGAAGAATTTTGAAGTGGGAGACTTAGTCCTAAAATGGGATAGAGTGAATCAGCTAAAAGGAAAACATTCTAAGTTTTAGAATCTATGGCTCAGAACTTTTTAGGTAGCTGAGAAACTTGGGGTAGGCTTGTGTCAGTTGCAGAATCTGAAGGGGAAACATGATGCTCTCCCAATGAATGACCAAGCCCTAAAACAATATTTCCATTAAAAAATAAAAATAAAAAAAATTGTGTGTGTATTTTCACGTTGTTTTGTTTTAGGTAGGTTGATTGCGGTATGCATTTTTGTTTTTAGTTTCTATATTAATTTCGTGCTTCTGAATATTGTGTTTATCAAGACGGTGGTTGACCTCAATTCATGTGATTTGTCGAACTTTTTTCTTGACTCATCGCTCACATAGAACACAAGAAGTGTTGGGAGACCTACGGTTATTTTAAAGGGTTTTCTATCTAACCTACAGATGAACAACCTTGGTAAAATGATGAAGTGTATGCCTAGTGTTTTGGTAAAACCTTAAGGGAAAGGTGGTAAATTGGAAAGGACTAAATGTACCTCAAATATAGAGCTAGCAAAAATTCACCTTAACCATCTCATTTTGCAAATAACAAACATCCTCCTCTCCCACTTGCTTAGGGCATTCTGCCGAAATAAAATAAATTATATAAAATGAGTGAAAAGTAGGAGAGGGTATGAAGATAACTCTGTCGGGGCTATATACATTCGCTGGTAGTGGAGGAAGGTCTGTGACATCGGGGTGACTCTGTCGGGGCTATGGACGCTTGCTGGCGGCAAAGAAACACTGTAGAAAGTGAATGATGATAACTAAAGGGCTTGGTTCCAATGAATTATTTACTCGAATCATTTCAAAAGAGGGCATGGGTCATGGTTACAGAAAACAAAGGTGGAATAAAGGTTGAAATCCCACAGGCAAGCCCAGATTCACCAACCAGGGAATTTCAAATGGAAGGATAAAAGAGGCTCCGATAAAAACCATTTAGGTTCTTAACTAACTTTTTCATTAGCTAAGCCAAGGTATCAAGAAAGATTCTTCTTTCACCCAGTAAGTCTCCATTTTTGAGCACTCAACACACCCTAAAAAATCCCCTGTCAATTTTTTACTTTTTTGGGTACCACGTGATCTTCTGCACTGTCTGATTTGTTTTCATTTAAAAAAAAGGTTTTTTCTTTGCTTATTTTCATGATTCTCATCACTGATTCAGTTTTTTTTTAACTCGTGAAACCCCATGACTAAAATACTTTAACATCGAAATTAAGAATCAACAGCCAAACACCACACCCAACATGCCCAGGTTCGGCGTTGGAAATAATTCAATTAAGTATAGGAACCATTTAGAAACAACAGTCGTTGAGTGTCGATCTTCATCGTCATTGAAAAAAATGAGTTTTGGTTTGTGTTAAGTTTTTCGCATAAATATATCATTGATAACTGATTCCCATTCAACATCGGTAAAAGACAGGGACAACAGACGTTAACGAAGAATGAAAAGATATCACTGATAGATGATACCCGATACACCTTATGGGGATTGGGGGAAATCCAGGAATATCACAATAAACATTTCAATCGCGATAAAGTTATTCTCGATCGCCAATTCCTGATGCGTTTTTAGCATCAGGACTTTTTTGAGGGAGATGATCTGAGAGCGCTTTGGTAGGATTATTGTCGATCACCAATCCTTGGCACTTTTTCAACATCAACATGCTAAGTTTTGTTCTGGAACGAATGGCTTAAGGAAAGTCCCAACTTTGACTAACATGAGCAAATTGAGTCACTGGTCTCCAACGTCATGTGTCTCCACTAGGTAAGAAGGTTGTATGGTCTAGTATTATCCCGAGTCATTTTTTGGTTCCTAAGGTCCTAGTCACACCTCCTAGTCATTTTTTCCACGTCAGCACTGTACGGTAAGATCAATCGACGTTGGAGATTTTGCAGGAGGATATCAATGAAAACGTTCATAGCACAACCCTGATCCCTAATCCACCCACTAAAAGAGCGACACTACAGGACATTTTAGCATTAGGTAAGATCAGATTTTGGGCATTTAAGGAGCTAATTAATACCCAATCCCACATTATTTTCTACATCATGCGTTAGTTAAGAAAAAACAATTTGAAATCACCAATAGAAAAAATTACCACCCGCGCCTGCGCCGAAAACCCATGATGAATTTAAGTTTTAATATATTTGAAGATCTAGAGGCATATTTAATATAATTACACACATACCTGAATTGAATGGTTGATGCAACACAGTAAGATCACCCTTGTTTAAATCTCTAAAACCGTTGTGAACAAATTCATTCTTCACGGAAGTGAATTCCAGAGCCTCTGAAGGAACAGATCTAGAAACTCAAGAATGGTGTTGACCCTTTTGATCATTAGAACTAGGTTTAAAAGGATTCTGAGTTATGTATACAAGTCTAGAAATTCAATGGTTATAATTTTTATATGGTCATCCGTTTTCTTTTACATAGTCTCTGAAAATTTTCTTAAGTTGTAGGAACAATACCACCAAGAAATTCAACCACTAGATGCTTGTCGAGAGAACCGAAGCTAAAATAACCAGATACAGGTGAAGTTTCTTCCCTAGGTACCACGAGGCAATTGGAATACACCCCTAGGTTGGATCCTGTCATCAAGAAAACAACGAGGAAAGTTTCCATCCCGCCTTCGACCTTTGGTGATACAGAGGAAATAACTAGATCCAAGATAGTGCTCACACAGTGGGGGGATCTATTCAACAGGGTTAGCAAAGAAGAATACCCAAACTGTGTCCTACACGATGACCCAGACGTAAGGGAACTCAACAACTAGGTGTTCCCAAACATCTAACGGTTGTATCTACACATGGCGGCGAGTAGAACCCTCATTTTCCCCTCCATAGAGGTATTGAAGTGTCTCATCGACCACATAGACACACATAAATGTTTAGTCAATGATGAAAATGATGGGTGTGTTGTATTTTTCCTCCCAGTTGAAGTACAAAAATATTGCAAACTTAGAGACATAGAGAAGTGGCTAAACACAAACTTCATGGTGAGTTTCTATGAACGCCATGACACCAGCCGAGTGATGGCCTCATGGTGGAAGGAGGAAAATAATTTTTCCAACTAGAGCAATGGATGGTATGGGACGATTAACTTGAGGGAGCCATACATCTATTTGATGTCTCTCATTTTCCGACTATATGGAGAGAAGGACTATCCAAATTTTTCAGAGGCATGGATACCCTTGTCTTATACAATGGATATCTCTGGGAGCAACTTCAACTAGGGAAAAATAATTTCTAAACAATTGAGCATCTTTGTACAATAGGCTTAGATGTCAAAGGAAGGAGAGACACCAGCTTTCTACATGGCCTCATACCTACTTGATGTCATTTGTGCAAGTAACGTTTTCATTGGCATGAATCTGAACTGGCATGTCACATAGCTCCCGGTCCACGTCTACTTCAGTATGCTATGGGAGAACAGGTACAAGAAATCTTATGCACTTATCTGTGATGAATTCATCACGTGCATTTATTTTATTATTTTTAAGAAAGAATGCCCAAGACTATCGACAACAACCAAGAAGATGATAACCAAGGTAGGCCATTGGTACCCGGACAAACACACAACCTACATCAGGGTGTTCAGGGCCACTGGAGCACCACATCTCTTACCTGCTCATGTCCCATACCGGCTCATCATGGAAGAAATTTGTTATCAAACCATCCTACAGGGCTATAATGCCACATTAGTCAAAGATAAAAAATAAGCATTCATACCCTACAGTTTCCATGTGGGGTTCTATTTGTTGAAGGATACTACTCAATCCAAACAAGAAGGGATTAGACAACTATAATTCAGGTTCCCGACAGGCCAATTCCAAAAGCATGACCCTAAAGGCCTGGTTTTCCAACATGCTCTGCAAGTATCATCCTGCTGACTGTATTCTCACGACAAGTTTGAGGATGAAGTCTTCATAGATAATTCCCAGGACTGGGATGAGGTGATGTGGAGGATGTCCAACCAAAGCATGACTAGGTTCAATGGCATGAGCATGGATGAACAGGTGGAAACAATAGAGAATTCGGCTCAAGAGGCCCTCAGAGCCAGGGAAGAAATCAGAGTAGTAGAGGAAATAGAGGCACAGAGAAGGGGATTGTTCTTGATGGAATAGGAACAAAGAGTAATTGATCAATTGCAGAACGAACTAGACCTCATAGGAATTACAAGGTTTCCTATCGACAACCCAATTGAAAGTTGGGTAGGTCCAAGTGACCCAACGCCAATAAAAATTGAAGAAATCACTGGACACGAAAACCCTGAAGTTCCCCCACCACATATTAGATCATCAGGGGATATTTCAACCCAACTCGAGACAATGAGTACACAAGGGAAGACAAGTTGATAGAACCCCTTGCATGATTTAATAACTATCTATGATGATGAGGATAGCCTGGAAGTTTCCTTGGTCATTCTAGTGTAAATCACAGAGGAGAAAGAGCCTAATAGAGAATCCACCCCAGGCCTCGACGCCCGAGTTCAAAGTCATCCGAATATCGAGCATGAGGCATAAATTTACTTAGACACTGATCCACTCCACATACCGAAAGATCCAATGGAAAACTCGAGGGATGAGCCAGGATCGAGTAATCGAGAAGATGAAATTCCATAGTAGGAAATCAGCGTCTCGACAACTGATTATCAAGTAAGTACCAAGCCTACCCCTGATTCATCAAAATTGGCCACTACTTCACATCTCGATGAAAAACAACCAGAGGCCAAACTATCAGGACATGTGGAAGAGGTTCAATAGCCCAGCGTGGAACATATTTACACCATCGGGAGCCTGGGAAACACGCTTACTTGGGGAGAGAAATAAATCCCCGAAACTGTGGATGAGGTCATTGATGTACACGCCATTTCCTATGACTGAAAGAGGAAATCCATCATGAAGAGAACCACCAAGAAGAGGAGGCTTACTTTGGAGATCTCTATCCTCATCACCACTAAGGAGAAATTGATTTGTATGGAGCATGCCAAGACATCCGATCTTATAGGCGTAGGGATGGAAATCACATATGCCACCCTGGATAGAGAAAGGAAAGATGAAGAGGATATGGTCATTGTACTGAATTATTTGGATCATCTACGCCACTTGGAAAAATATTATCAGGACTCCACACAGGCCACGGTGTTCTTGAGAAGTGAATTCCAAGATGCCTACAGTAAATTCACAAATGAGCGACATCTTTTCACTGCAGGGATATCCGATTTCCAGGAAGACACCCTCATGGAATTGGCGATGTGCAAGGATATGGAAATATGGTACGAGAAATCACACCAAGTGGTGGAAATTATTTATTACATCAACGTGGTTCAACAGGGCCAAGATGACGAAGAGCATGACATTCAGGTACTAAGGGATAGTAGCATTGACCGCATAAAGAAGTTGGTTGAATACTGGGTGAAAATGGTGCAAGAACCTGATCAGGAAATCCAAGAGAAATGGGCTGAGTGAAAAAGGAGGTATACCAAGATCAATCGAGCGATGAGAGGCATCGACCTCCTGAAATTCGACACACCCGATGACATTGTTGACTTTCATGACATAGTCAAACTACATGTCGAACAAGACTCATCGTGGACTACAGAGATAGAAAAGGTGGAGAGCATGTTGCCAGGTCAACTACAATAGTTCATGGAGCACCTGATCAAGGCTAAGACAGTGTTACACTAGTTAAGCATTAAGGTAGTCAAGTATCAAGCACGGGTAGTGGAGATAAAGGAGATCCTTTCGGCCCCGATGGACCAACACAGATTCATGTATGCCAACACATGTGAGAAACTATTCATCAAATGGTTAGAGTATGAGAAGATTCATCCACTCAAGTTAAAACATTTTATGACTTTGAGAAGACTGACAGATGAAAACGCCATGTGGCTATGTTTTGTTTTACTTAGCTTTCACTTTTGATAGTTATCTTTAGTTAATGATTTGTTATAAATAAGAGGATAGACCTTTTAGAAAGGGTCAATGGTTTTTGCAAAGAACCTAATTTTTGGATTTGTAAAGAACTATTTCAGAGCTACCTTAATTGAGAAGTCCTGGTTAGGACCAGAGACAATTTTTTTTTTATTTTTCATCAAAAGCGTGTGTGATTGGATCTGAAGAAGAATTATTTCTGATTTCATCTCATGAATGGATGTTGTAATGAGTAAGAGCCTTTGAATCTGTTGATAATTTATCTAATTCAATATGTTTATAGTTCTTGTCTCTAATGATGAAGAGTAAATCGTTGTGTTAGTATGTGATTGATGATTGGAGTTAAGGAAACTATTTTTTATCCCATCGTTTATTGCATGTATGTTTTCTTCTTATAATTGTATCTCAGTCAATAATTGGAGCACCAACCGGTTAATGTATTAGTACTAGACTTGTTGTAGGTGTAAGAATCATTGTACACATTCTTGAGTATGAGGGTTATCCCTAGCTCAACCTTCTTCAATATTTAATTATTCCCCTTTTGTTACCCAGCTAGTTTATACTAGCATTTATCTTGTATTGGTCCTACCTATAAGAGAAAATACAAAAAGAGAACGTTCGAACTAAAGGAGGAGTTTTCACAGGAAGACATCGTGTCAATCACTACGTAAATCCCATCGATTAATTGCTCGGATCGCAAGATATGGAAAACCATTCCACCATTAAATGTGGCAGAGTCTAATTGGGCCTCAGTGGCGGGTTTGGTTCCTGCTATTGAGTTAAAGAGATTTAGGACCCCTCAACACCATGTTGTTGGATCTGAGCCATAATATTTGTTCATCTTGACTCTGGGAAGATGGGGGTCATGAGGTAGGGACTTGGAATGAGAGTGAAGAGGCTGGTTGGAGTCAACATATTTAGTATATATAGGTGGGTCATAGGAGGAAGGAGCCTAGAATTTGTTCATGAATTGTTGGAGAGTGGAATTGGGTTCAATAATTTAGCTACCTAGTTGTTCCTAGATGTAGTCCATTTTGGCATGAATGACAAGAATGTCAGTATTCACTTGGGCCTAAAGGGAAGTAAGGTAATTTTTATTTTTTTATTGGTTTCTTGTTGGTGGGTGGGAGACAAGAGGGGAAGAGGGGTGGTTCCATAGAAAAAAAAATAGATACGTGACATATACCACTACGATTGGTGAAACAAGATAAAATCAATGGGATAAGTGGGAAATTAAGGTGTTGGGAAGGGTATGGGTCCACATGGTAAAAAAAGGGTTTAAAATGATAGGCATCGCAATGATTAGGATGAAAAGGGGAATCTAATGAGATAGGTCAAAATGCCAAAATTCTTGACAAAAAAAAATGTGTAGTAATTTCACAACTAGAATAAAGGAGGCAAGGTTGCACGGCCAAAATATCCTTTATGTTTCTTATCTGGTATGTTCCCCTTGGGTTAGGGTTTGCAGAGTGCCTATGGAAAATGGTTTCCCTATGCTATATCTCTTTTTTATAATTGCATGGCCAAACAATAGTATTTGACCCAATAGCTTAGGGCACCAACTAATGAATCTCAACCATACCCTTAGTCGTACTACCCCATTACCTAAGTAATAGATATTATCTTTTAGATTTTTTTCTTGGTGGCACTTTAGCAGTCAAGTAGCCAATCTGTTGATATAGGGTTGGTTTCAAGAGATCTAGGGGACTCCCTATATACCTGTTGGTAAGTGGGAGTGATGGTCATGTACAAAATCTATCTGATGTGGTATTACTCAAGGGGTAGAAACAACGGTTACAAAGGTTTTCAATGAGCATGAAAACTTTGGTTACTAGGAAACCCAGTGAGACCATCTATATCACCTGCATGTAGTCTTCCCAACCATGGTTTTACCCGCTGAACATGATATCTCTGTTCTTTAAAGACATCGATAGTACACCTTCCCTGGAAAAACAATTTACCCACAATTCCTGCTAAGGAAAGTTCTCCGATACCACTTGTAATGTACCAAATGTAATATGATATGAAGAAATATGAATATTCAACATATATTAATGGAACACCAAAATATTGAGAAGAGAAATACCAAAATTAATACCTGTATTCAAAGAAAGTAATGTTAACTTGCCTCTTTGAGGGGGAAACCTCGAGCAAAGTAGATATCTAATACAATAATTCCCAAGACAATATTTCTCATGTCTCCTACTCTTATTTATATTAATTATATCTTCTAAAGAACATTCTAGAGGAAGATCTTTCTAGAAGCGGAAGCTTCTATTAGGTCTTCTTACATTGACTTGTTCACATTTATTAAATAGGCCTTACTAACTAATGTCGAACTTTATTACATGAAAAATATATTTAGGCCTTATTAAATAACGTCGACCTTTATTACATGGAAAATATATTATTCTATCTACGTGAGGGGTTAGGTCCCTAACATGATGCAACACCCAAAAACATGGTTGGAATCTTGTGAAAGAGCAAAATTAGTTGAGATGGTCATCAATACCCAAAATATAGTTACTAACTTAATGAGAATCATTAAGAGTTGTCAATTTTTTAGCCGTCACATTTAGTTTTTTTTACCCTTGTTTTGAAATGTGGTGCTACTGGTAGCACAATTTTTTTTAGATTAAAATTACCACTTTTTGCAACCACAACATTGACAACCTCATAATGTTTCCAACAAAAATCGTAAAATCAACCCCCAAATAGAAAAGTGGTGCTAGAAATAGCACCAATGTTTTTCGAGGTTAAAATTACAACTACTTTGAAACAATGGACTTAAAAAATGACATTGTTGCAACCAAAATATTAAAATCAACGATTGAATCAAAAAGTGGTGCTCCTAGTAGGACCCCGCTCCTTTTTTGCTAGATAAAATAATAATTTTTTTAGGATCATGGCCTTGAAAACGAGTATCCTTGCAACCAAAATCTTAAAAATAGCCCATGAATCAAAAAGAGGTGTTATCAATAGCACCTTATTTATTTGGGTTTAAAATTACAACACTTTTGAAACTATGGCCTAAACTCTTGGTATCGTCGCAAATGAAATAATAAAATGTGAAAAAACATTGAAATTGGGTGAAAATAAATAAAAATAAAAGGGGAAAAACAAGTTAAAGGAGGGAAAAAAGCCTCGAAACAACAAAACATTATGTCTTTTTATAAATGAATTTAAAAAAATACATTTTAAATAAAACATCAATTACAAAAATGAAAAAAAAATATTGAAAAGAAAGTTTAAAAAGTGAAAAACAACAACAACAAAAAGACAATTAAAAAAAAAGTAAAAATCTAAAAAAATATAGCACAATTTGTTTTTTTGTAAGCTATCCAAAAATATTGATATTAATAAAAAAAATACACAATAGAGTTCATGATATTGGCCTTCCACTAGGGAAACAAAACCAACAACATAATAACAATTTCCTTGTCCATACTATCTTAAATGGAAAAAAGAACCTGAGATCCAAAATAAAAGAAACTCCTAAATTATTAAAATAATTCCTTGTACTATGACTACTAGACTGGGATAAGGCCAACATCTTGCTACCATCACAAGAGAGTAACCAAAAAACTAAAAAACATAACATAAAAGGAATTAAACTCAAGGATACATTGCCATCCTCTATATGAAACTATTGTTGCTCACTAGAAAGATCAAAGAGGTACAAACTTGTAGTCTTCTCTACCAGTCTAGAGAGATTGAGCTAGAGCCTCACAATATGGAGGTGCTCATTGTCCAGCTGCAATAAATTTTTGTTGTAGGCCACATTTCACTCCAACATTTCTTTACCCATTAGTTTTTTCATGTGCCAATAGAGGTCTACTGTGTGATGGTAATTGGTCTCCATGACACAGGATGAGCCTATATTTGGTACATAGGGAAAGATATTGGCATCAACCTCCATGTCTAGTGTGAAATGGTACTGAAGATGGACATCTACTTCCCCATTATCTATATCAACTATGATTTCATGGGGAATTGCAAGACTGAAGACCTCCTTGGATTCCTCTTATTCTAGTTGGACTCAAGGTGCTGGAAGATGGACATAACAATTGTGTTCTCTGGGCTTGGGAACCCCTCTATACATAATGTTTTGCTGAGGGACAAGGTGGATGGAGAGGTGTGAGGAAATATGACCAGTGAGGCCACCAAATTGTCAGACACAAACCAACAACTAGAGGAGACTTAGGGAATCTAGGGAGGGAGAAGCTAGACCCAACAAATAACCTCCTGGAGGGGGTATACAATTCCCATGGATAAGGACTGTGACAATATAACACAAA
>JZKD02S1673902.1:113113-127353 GCA_000966675.3 Picea glauca | reverse complement strand
TAATTTTATTATTATTATTTTTATTCTTAGGGCCCTTTTTTTTTTAACTAATTAAATCCTTCTTTTCAAATTTACAACCACAGATTTGAATTAATTTCTTAGTCTCTTTATTTTACCCTACACAGACTCAAATCATAGCTTAAGTGGGTTTTTACCGAAAAAGGAATTTCAGATTTCGCGACTTTGTGAATCCTGATGTAAGTTCCTTGACTCTTCAACCTCCGAAACCCAAAATATCAATGAAGGTTGACTCCTTCAATGCGCCGAACACACGCCACTTGTTGCCCACTAATTTTGGATTTTTGGGACTTGAGAGAACAACCAACAATCGTTCCTCTTCCCTTATGATTGCCCAAATTTTGAAATTTCTCCTTTGGCAAGATCGACAGCCTTTCAGGATTTTCGTCGAACCTTGACCACTCCTTTGACTTCTGCCACAAGTATCCTCTGATTGGTACTTGGGACCCACCTTTCGACATTTATCTCTTCATGATTTCGGGAGTTGTGTTGACCATGCAACTCTACCTCCTGAGTCCCAAAACCCTGAAACCCAATTGGGGCCCAACGACTATTGTCCCTCAACCTTTCGAGAATTTTTCCTTTCACTCTTCGGGATTTCACGGCTCGTGAAAATCCACAGTAGAGAGTTTCCTTACCTTTCGAAACTCTGATTCCCGAATTCCTGAAGCCTCACCTCCCACATGATCTATGACTAAGATATTCCTTGATCTTACGGATCTAGATCTTTCGGGATTTCGTGAACTGGGAGTTTGAAACTCTTGATTCCAAAATCACAATCTCCTCTACTTCCCAAACCCCGAAATGTCGAAATGATGAAATGGGTTCAACGATGATTAGCCCTTGACCAAATATCAGTCCATGTGACTGCTTCCTCCGTGACCAAAGCCCTACTCCAAAGACACGTCGTGTTTCGCGACTTCAGGGTTTTCAATGCAAAGTGCTCCAGCTCCTTTTCATCGGAATTGCCGAAATACTAAACCTCGAAATGTCGAAATTCCACTCCAAAGGGGGATCAATGGCTCATGTTTCTTCTCATCCAATGGTCACTACTACTCCTAAGCTTCTGAATGCTAAAAGACACTCAGCCTTAACCTTCTCATAGATTTGTGAGATGTAATGGTCCATGAGATTTTTCACTTCTCCATGAAGCGTCTCCACCGTCTGTTTTATCTCTTCTCCTGCGTGACCTCCCAGAGGTTAAACTCTGTACGCCTTCCTTCGGATCTGATGGCTATCGTTCCTTTGCACTAGATCTGACAACCCAGATCTATTTCTCTTCTTTGTGTACTTTCTTGCGTGCGTCTGGACGTAGAGTTCAATGACCCATATCTCGCCTCTCTAGCTGATCTAATGGCAGTCGTGCTCTACCTTGAGCATGGCCTTCTTCCTTTCCCTTCGAAGATTTCTTGCTCCAAAAGGCCTCAACCTTTTTCTCTCCTGCGAATCCTGTAACCTTGGCTCCCGCCTATATTCTAAGAGGCATTACTCCTCCTGAGCTTTATTTCTTTGAACCTCAAAGGTTCCCTCGAACTCTGCAACCTCTTACAGGACCTTTGCATGAAATGGTGCTATCTCTTCTGAGCTTATCTGTGGCTCTGAACTCAAAGTGTCTCTGTCCCTTTCTCTCCTTGAAGGGATGTAAGTACCCTCTAGCAACTTCCTTCTCAAGCATGCTTTACTGAGCCTACAGGGTGTTCAGTAACCCTCTGAGTGTCTCCTCCTCTGACACTTCTCTTCTCTATGAACTCAAACAAGAGTTCCTTCTGTGCACACTTGCACCAACTCAATGCCCACTTGGAAGAGTTCTCCAAAATCCTCAGTGACTCTGTCTTCTCACCGAACTCGAAATAGAGTTCTCCTCAATGCATCCTGTGCATTTGCTCAATGCCCTCCTGGCAGAGCCTTTACATAATTCTCGACAATTCTGCTTCTCCTCTCTGTGCTCTTCTCTGCACAGTTTCTCCTTCAAGGTGTTAACCAACCTTGAGGCTTCCTTCTTGAGTTAATGACTTTAGCTAGTGCACCCTCCTGGCACGTCTTTGTCTGAAATTCCGCATAATTCAGAAGTGCACTCCTGCACTAGTTTTTAGACACCGCTGTACTCTGTCATGCACTCTTGCATGAAACCACAAAGAATCCAAACCTGAAATCAAAGAACTCTAAGATAGGAAAATCTATCTATCCCTGCAAATGCACATCTAACATACATCTGCAAAATATCATCAACACATAAAGACATTCATTCATGAACTCACAAACACATGAACAACAACATGCAGGAAAAACAACTATGATTGTATTAATATGAAATGCCTCTTTATAAAGTGAGCTCGACCTGCAACAGAGTCATGACTTCCTCTCTTCTCCCTATTCTCTCCATGTTCTTCTTTTCCTTCTCTTGAAAAACCAATAGAAGATCTCTTTTTACAAAAGGGGTCTCCTCGAGCGCTTCCCTCCATCCTCACCAACTCTCATTAATTACAATGAATTACATTGAATGGGTCATCTAATCTGAATCGGATCTAGATCCCCATCGAATTGTCAACCATTAAGGCGAAACCATCTACAACATGATCAAAGGAATGGCTTGGCTCTACTAGGATTACAAACATTTAATACATTAAATTCAAATTTGAAATTGGAAAGTGAGAGGGTTGCGCATCTCCTCTCCATTGAATGCATGTTGGGTGTGTTGGATGGCTGGTGCTTGATGATGTGCAGTGATGCTCCTACATCATACTCCTCAACTGGAAAAAATCATGAGCTCTTGCTCATGAGATTCCCAGATATTTTGTTGAAATCCACTTGGATCTGAAACAATTCTCTGGAACTGTCCATCCACTCCATCGCCTTGCTATTGTTGTTGCTTCATCTCCCCTGCTTCTCTTGCAGGATATTTTATGTTAAGCTTCTCCCTACTGTCAACTTCTTCTGTTGAACTCAACATCAACGTCCTAATATTCTCAATCTCCTCGTCCAGTTGCTCCCATGGTTGGCTTTCCTTTTGCAGCGTGCTCCTTTGCACTTCTTCCCTGCAAATGGGTAGATCATCCCGATCCCACAGACTAGCTTCTTCCTGTGTGGCCTCAACTTCCCACCCTACTGCAAAATTCATCTTTGCAGTCTTATCTTCTTGACTGTCCTATTGTTCAGTCACCTTCTCTGATAGACTTGCTTCTACCATTTTCCCTTGTGCTGGTTGAATTCCAGTTTCCTCCAACTTCTCCTCAAACTGGAATTCTCCTTCATCTTCTGCTGCATGCATCGACACTACAATTATCATCTGTTCATCTCCCTATCTGAAATTTTTGAGCAATTTTTTCGAATTCTATTCTCTCGAAATCTCCGTGAATGTCTACTCATGGTATTCATCTACTAGTTCTGGATGGTTTAACCAATCCTCCAACATTTCTAACTCCAACTCCCATGGAGTGAATATATTATTTGCATGCTCTTCTGCTGCTGGGGAAGATTTTGATGTCTGATCCAATTCTTCTTTTCTTTGACAGTCTCTGTTGGCTGTCCTTCTGTTGTTGTACATGAAACATATTCCCTGGCCTCGTCTTGGCTACTTGGTAGGAATATCTGAATTCCTCCAATGATTAGAATACTTTTCTGACCTTCCTTCTTTGTCAACTCCTCTTGTTGATATGAACTCACCTCTGAGTTCATCTGCTCTCCCTTGCCCACTTGGCAGTATGGGATTTTTCTGCTGCCCACCTAGTAGTCTATGATATCAATCGATCCCATATCGATCAACACTCCTTGCTGACATGAACTCACTTCTGAGCTCCTGAGACTTTCAGATAGTCTCATCTCCTTTTCCCTGCCCACCTGGAAAATTGGGAATTTTCTACTGCCCACTTGGCAGTCTATGAGATCCTCTAGCGATCTCATCTCATCCTTATCGTCACTGAGATTTCTCCCAGTATCTGGTTCACAAGCGTGAACCACTCCTTCTATGTCACCTAGGTTTCTAACACGCCTCATCCATTCCTTCCACAGTCTCCGCTGCCTTCAGCCCAATAAATACTGAACTAACCACCTTACCCTTCTCTTTATGGGCCATTCATATACCCAATGCGGATTTTCATCCTGTTGCATCTGTAGTGAAAGCTCTTCCATTCTCGCCCTTATCTCAGTGAGCTCTTCATCCATCTCATATTTTATCTGATACTGGTGGTTTTTCATTCCACCGCGTCCATGGCCTTCAATAGCCATCTTCCCGTTCATGTCTGCCTTCCTGACAAACTTGTTTCTATCACTCTTTAACCATGAGTGCTTCCAGCCTTTCCTACAGTCCTCTTGACTATCTATTGACTGTTGTGCACCTTGTAACAATCATCATAGAGATTCAACACTCTGTATTCCTTTTCCTTTGGCTCCCTTTACTTGCAATATACAGACAAAATCAAGCTCTGATACCACAACTGACGGTATCAGACTGTATCCCCTCACAGTCCTCCTTTTGTTTGGGACCTGCAAAAAAAAAAAATATTGGCTCTGATACCACAATGGACACAACACCCCCTGCCTCAGTAGGTTTTGTGCGACCTCCCAGTCTTAGGATCGTTATAAACCTTTCCCTGAGTCAGACTGACTCTTCAATTTTCCCCACAAGGAATATCTCACACACATAAGGGTTTATCCATAGGTCCTTATGAGTTATGCATGCATGATCAAACACAAGGCACTAAATGTACACACCTGATCAACAATTATGATCGGGACTTTTACTGAAAAAGGAATTTTTGATTTCGTGACTTCACAAATCCTGATGTAAGTTCCTTGACTCTTCAACCTATGAAACCTAAAATGTCAACAAAGGTTGACTCCTTTGATGCACCAAATACACGCCACTTGTTTCCCACTAATTTCATCTTTTTGGGACTTGGGAAAACAACCAACAATCGTTCCTCTTCCCTTATGATTCCTCGAATTCTGAAATTTTTACTTTAGCGAGATCGATGGCCTTTCGGGTTTTTCGTCGAACCTTGAGCACTCCTTTGACTTCTGCCACAGGTATCCTCTGATTGATACTTGGGACCCACCTTTAGGTGTTTCTATCTTCATGATTTCGAGAGTTGTGTTGACCATGCAAATATACCTCTTGAGTCTCGAAACCTGATTGGGGCCCAACGGCTATTGTCCCTCAACCTTTCGGGAATTTTTCCTTTCTCTATTCGAGATTTTGCGACTCGCGAAAATCCAAAAAAGAGAGTTTCCTTAACTTTCAAAACTTCAATTCCCGAATTCCTGAAGCCTCACCTCCCAGGTAATCTATGACTGAGATCTTCCTTGATCCGACGGCTCTGGATCTTTTGGGATTTCGTAAACTGGGAGTTTGAAACTCTCAATTCCAAAATCATAGCCTTCCCTACTTCTCGAACCCCGAAATGTCGAAATTCCAAAATGGGCTCAACGATGATTATCCCCTGACCAAATCTTGGTCCATGTGACTGCTTCCTCCATGACCATAGACCTACTCCAAAGACATGTCATGTTTCGTGACTTCAGGGTTTTCAATGCAAAGTGCCCCGACTACTTGTCATCGGAATTGTCGAAATGTCGAACCACGAAATGACGAAATGCCAAAATTCCAATCCAAAGGGGGATCAACAACTCCTATTGCTTCTCATCCAACAGTCGCTACTCCTCTTGATCTCCTGAATGCTAAAAGACACTCATCCTTAACCTTCTCACAGATTTGCGAGATCCAATGGTCCACAGGATTTCTCACTTATCCATGAAGCATCTCGACTGTCCTTTTCATCTCTTCTCCTGCATGACCTCCCAGAGGTTAAACTCTGTGCGCCTTCCTTCAGATCCTATATCTATCAATCCTTTGCACTATATCTGACGACCCAGATCTGTTTCTCTTCCTTGTGTGCTTTCTTCCATTCATCTGGACATAGACTTCAACGACTCAGATCTCGCCTCTCCAACTTATCTAACGGTAGTTGTGCTCTACCTTGAGCATGCCCTTCTTCCTTTCCCTTGGAATATTTCTTTCTCCAAAAGGCCTCAGTCGTTGTCTCTACTATGAATCCTGTAACCTTGGCTCCCGCCTATATTCTAAGAGGCGTTCCTCCTCCTGAGCTTTATTTCTCTGAACCTCAAAGGTTTCTTCAAACTCTGCAACATCTTGCAGGACATTTGCATGAAATGGTGCTATCTCTTCTGAGCTTATCTGTGGCTCTGAACTCAAAGTGTCTCTATCCATTTCTATCCTTTAAGGGATGTAAGTTCCCTCTAGCAGCTTCCTGCTCAAGCACACTTTGCTGAGCCTGTAGGGTGTTCAGTAACCCTGTGAGTGTCTCCTCCTGTGACACTTCTCTTCTCTATGAACTCAAACAAGAGTTCCTTCTGTGCACACTTGCACCAACTCAATGCCCACCTGGAAGAGTTCTCCAGAATCCTCAGTGACTCTGTCTTCTCACCGAACTCAAAATAGAGTTCTCCTATATGCATCCTATGCATTTGCTCAATGCCCTCTTGGCAGAGCCTTTACAGAATTCTCGACAATTCTTCTTCTCCTCTCTATTCTCTCCTCTGCACAGTTTCTCCTTCAAGGTGTTCACCAATCTTGAGGCTTCCTCCTTGAGTCAATGAATTTAGCTAGTGCACCCTCCTGGCACGTCTTTGTCTGAAATTCTACAGAATTAAGAAGTGCACTCCTGCACTGGTTTTCAAAGACTGAAGTACTCTTTCATGCACTCTTGCATGAAACCACAAAGAATCCAAACTTGAAATCAAAGAACTCTCAGATAGGAAAATCTATCTATCCCTGCAAATGAACATCTAACATACATCTACAACATATCATCAACACATAAATATATTCATTTATGAACTCACAAACACATGAACAACAACATGCAGGAAAAACTGCTATGATTGTATTAATATGAAATGCCTCTTTACAATGTGAACTCGGACTGCAACGGAGTCACGAATTCCTCTCTTCTCCCTATTCTATCCCTGTTCTTCTCTGCCTTCGCTTGAAAAACAAATAGAAGATCTCTTTTTACAAAAAGGGACTCCTTGAGTGCTTCGCTCCATCCTCACCAACTCTCATTAATTACAATGAATTACATTGAATGGGCCATATAATCCAAATCGAATCTACATCCGCATCGACCTGTCATCCATTAAGGTGAAACCAACTACAACATGTTCAAAGACACGGCTTGGCTCTACCATCCTTACAAACATTTAATACATTAAATTCAAATTTGAAATTGGAAAGTGAGAGGATTGTGCCTCTCCTCTCCATTGAACTCATGTTGGGTGCACTGGCTGGCTGCCGCCTGATGACGTGCAGTGATACTACTGCATCATACTCCTCAGCTAGAAAAAATCATGATCTCCTCCTCATGAGATTCCCATCTCATTTGATTAAATCCACCTGAACCCCAAACAATTCTCTGGAGCTATCCATTCACTCCATCGCCTTGTTGCTACTACTTCATCTCCCCTGTTGCTCCTGCAGGATATTTTTTGTTCATATTCTCCCTGCTGACAACCTCTGTTGTTGACCTCGACATCAACCTCCTAATCTTCTCAATCTCCTCCTCTTGCTGCTCCCATGGTTGTCTTTCCTTTTTCAACGTTCTCCGCTGCACTTCTTCCTTGCAAATGGGTTGATCATCCCGATCCTCTAGACTATCTTCTTCCTTTGTGGCCTCAACTTGCCACCCTGCTGCAAAATTCATCTCTTCAATCTTATCTTCTTGACTGACTTGTTGTTCAATCACCTTCTCTCACATACTTGCTTTTTCCATTTCCCCTTGTGCTGGTTGAATTCAAGTTTCCTCTAGCTGCTCCTCAAACTGGAATTCTCCTTCATCTTTTGATGCATGCCTCGACACTACAGTTATCATTTGTTCATCTCCCTGGCTGAAATTTTCGAGAAATTTTTCCGAATGCTCTTCTCTCAAAATTTCCATGACTGTCTGCTCATGGTATTCATCTATTGGTTATGGATGGTTTAACCAATCCTCCATCATTTATAACTCCAACTCCCATGGAGTGCACATCTTATTTGCATGCTCTTCTTCTGTTGGGGCATATTTTGATATCTGCTCCATTTCTTCTTTCTCTTTGATAGTCTCTGTTGGTTGTCCTTCTATTGCTATACCTGCAACATCTTCCCTGGCCTCATCTTGGATGCTTGGTAGGAATATCCGAATTCCTCCAATGATCAGAATACTTTTCTGACCTTCCTTCTTTGTCAACTCCTCTTACTGATATGAACTCACCTCTAAGTTCATCTGCTCTCCCTTGCCCACTTGGTAGTATGGGATTTTTCTGCTGCCCACCTGACATTCTATGAGATTAATCGATCCCATATCCATCAACACTCCTTGCTGAAATGAAATCACTTATGAGCTCCAAAGACTTTCAGACAATCTCATCTCCTTTTCCCTATCCACCTGGAAAATTGGGAATTTTCTACTACCCACTTGGCAGTCTATGAGATCCTCCAACGATCTCATCTCATCCTTATCGTCACTGATATTTCTCCCAGTCTCTGGTTCACAAGTGTGAACCACTCCTTCTCTGTCACCAAGGATTCTAACATGCCTCATCCATTCCTTCAACAGTCCTCGCTGCCTTCAGGCCAATAAATACCGAACTAGCCACCTTACCCTTCTCTTTATGGGCCATTCATATACCCAATGCAGCTTTACATCCTACTGTATCTATAGTGCAAGATCTTCCATTCTCTCCCTTATCTCAGTGAGATCTTCACCCATCTCATCTTTTCTCTATTTCTGGTGGTTATTATTTCCACTGTGTCCATGGCCTTCAATAGCCATCTTCCTGTTCCTGCCTGCCCTCCTGGAAAACTTGTTGTTGTCACTCTACAACCATGAGTGCTTCCAGCCTTTCCTACAGTCCTCCTGACTGTCTATTGATTGTTGTGCACCTTACAACAATCATCACAGAGCTTCAACACTTTGTCTTCCTTTTCCTCTAGCTCCCTCTGCCTGCAATATACAGAAAAAATCAAGCTCTGATACCACAACTGACGGTATCAGACTGTATCCCCTCATAGTCCTCCTTTTTTCTGCGACCTGTAAACAAAAAAAATATTGGCTCTGATACCACAATGCACACAACACCCGCTGCCTCAGCAGGTTCTGCGCGACCTCCCATTCTTAGGATCATTCTAAACCTTTCCCTGAGTCAGATTAACTCTTCGATTTTCCCCACAGGGAATATCTCACACACACAAGGGTGTATCCACAGGTCTTTATGAGTTATGACTGCATGATCAAATACAGTATGCTAACTCTACACACCTGATCAACAAATATGATCGAGACTTTTACCGAAAAAGGAATTTTGGATTTCATGACTTCGTAAATCCTAATGTAAGTTCCTTGACTCTTCAACCTCCAAAACCCAAAATGTCAATGTAGGTTGACTCCTTCAATGCGTCGAACACACGCCACTTGTTTCCCACTAATTTTGGCTTTTCGGGACTTGAGAAAACAACCAAAAATCATTCCTCTTCCCTTATGATTCCCCGAATTCCAAAATTTCTCGTTTGGCGAGATCGACGACCTTTCGATATTTTCTGTGAACCTTGAGCACTCCTTTGACTTCCATCGCATGTATCCTCTGATTGATACTTGGGAGCCACCTTTCGGCGTTTCTCTCTTTGTGATTTTGGGAGTTTTTTTGACCATGAAAATCTACCTCTTGAGTCCTGAAACCTGATTGGGGCCCAACGCCTATTGTCCCTCAACCTTTCGGGAATTTTTCCTTTCACTCTTCGAGATTTCGCGACTCACGAAAATCCACAACAAAGAGTTTCCTTACCTTTCAAAACTATGATTCTCAAATTCCTGAAGCCTCACCTCCCACGTGATCTACGAATAAGATCTTCCTCTATCCGATGGCTCTAGATCTTTCAGGATTTTGTGAACCGGGAGTTTGAAACTCTCGATTCCAAAATCACAGCCTCCTCTACTCCCTGAACCCCAAAATGCCAAAATGCTGAAATGGGCTCAAGGACGATTATCCCTTGACCAAATCTTGGTCCATGCGACTTCTTCCTCCATGACCACAACCCTACTACAAAGACACGTCATGTTTCATGACTTCGAGGTTTTCAACGCAAAGTGCCCCGGCTCCTTGTCATCAGAATTGTCGAAATGTCGAACCCCAAAATGCCGAAATGTTGAAATTCCACTCCAAAGGGGGATCAATGACTCCTATTTCTTCTCATCTAAAGGTTGCTATTCCTCCTGAGCTCCTGAACATTAAAAGACACCCAGCCTTAACCTTCTCACAGATCTGTTAGATCCAACTGTCCACGGGATTTCACACTTCTCCATGAAGCATCTCCACCGTCCGTTTTAGCTCTTCTCCTGCGTGACCTCCCAGAGGTTAAAATCAATGTGCCTTCCTTTGGATCTGATGGATATTGGTCCTTTGCACTAGATATAACGACCCAAATCTGTTTCTATTCCTTGTGCACTTTCCTACGTGCGTCTGGACGTAGACTTCAACGACTCAGATCTCTCCTCTCCAACTGATCTAACAGCAGTTGTGCTGTACCTTGAACATGCCCTTGTTCCTTTCCCTTGGAATATTTCTTGCTCCAAAAGGCCTCGGCCTTTGTCTCTGCTGGGAAGCCTGTAACCTTGGCTCCCGTCTATATTCTAAGAGGCGTTCCTCCTCCTGAGCTTTATTTCTCTGAACCTCAAAGGTTCCCTCGAACTCTGCAACCTCTTGCAGGACCTTTGCATGAAATGGTGCCATCTCTTTTGATATTATCTATGGATCTGACATCAAAGTGTCTCTGTCCCTTTCTCTCCTTGAAGGGATGTAAGTGCCCTCTAGCAACTTCCTGCTCAAGCATGCTTTGTTGAGCCTGCAGGGTGTTTAGTAACCCTGTGAGTGTCTCCTCCTGTGACACTTCTCTTCTCTATGAACTCAAACACGAGTTCCTTCTATGCACACTTGCACCAACTCAATGCCCACCTGGCAGAGTTCTCCATAATCCTTAGTGACTCTTTCTTCTCACCAAACTCGAAATAGAGTTCTCCTCAATGCATCCTATGCATTTTCTTAATGCCCTCCTGGAAGAGCCTTTACAAAATTCTTGACAATTCTACTTCTCTCTGTGCTCTCCTCTACATAGCTTCTCCTTCAAGGTGTTCAACAACCTTGAGGCTTCCTCCTTGAGTCGATGACTTTAGCTAGTGTTCCCTCCTGGCACGTCTTTGTCTGAAATTCCACAGAATTCAAAAGTGCAATCCTACATTGGTTTTCAGAGACTGTAGTTCTCTTTCATGCACTCTTGCATGAAACCACAAAGAGTCCAAATCTGAAATCAAAGAACTCTCATATAGGAAAATCTATCTATCCCTGCAAATGCACATCTAACATACATCTACAACATATCATCAACACATAAATACATTCATTCATGAACTCACAAACACATGAACAACAACATGTAGAAAAAACTTCTATGATTGTATTAATATGAAATGCCTCTTTACAATGTGAGCTCGGACTGCAACGGAGTCATGAATTCCTCTCTTCTCCCTATTCTCTCCCTGTTCTTCTCTGCCTTCTCTTGAAAAACAAATAGAAGATCTCTTTTTACAAAAAGGGGTTCCTCGAGTGCTTCCCTCCATCCTCACCAACTCTCATTAATTACAATGAATTACATTGAATGGGCCATCTAATTCGAATCGGATCTAGATCCCCATCGACCTGTCAGCCATTAAGGAGAAACCAACTACAACATGATGAAAGGCACAACTTGGATCTACCAGCCTTACAAACATTTAATACATTAAATTAAAATTTGAAATTGGTAAGTGAGAGGGATGCACCGCTCCTCTCCATTGAATGCATGTTGGGTGTGTTGGCTGGCTGGCGCTTGATGACATGTAGTGATGCTCCTGCATCACATCTCAAAACTCACATGTTTACTATTGAAATGGGTAGTTGTGATGTAGTTCTAGGGGTGAAACGTTACACAATTTTTATCCTATCACCATGGATTTTAAGAAATTTATACATCTAAGGAATGGAAAAAATATATCCTCAGAGGATTTACAACTGGTTCCCTCGAAATTATAACCTATGATCTCTTGGAGAATTTATTGAGGAAAGGCCACTTAGACAATTTTGCATAGGTAAAATCCATACAAGTAGTGGGCACCCATGCATGGTAGATTCCCCCTAATTTGTAGTAAGTCATATCTAAACACACACAAGAAATTGAAATTCCTCAGACTTTACCACCTTCATGAGGGGAGCATGACCATCATATTCCATTGATTCTTGGTAGCCTACCATAAAATCTGCATCTTTATAGGCACCCCTTTACATAAAACAATGGAATTGAAAATATTAGTTAGGAATTGTGGAAGCTAGATTCATACATCCCAATACCAATCCCTACTCATCATTGGTGGTGATGGTATTAAATAAATATTTTAATTGGTGCATGTGTCTTTATTTTTGGGCTCTCAATAAGTTAACCATCAAAAACAATTTTCCTCATCCCAATTATTGATGGTCTCTTGGATGAAATTCATGGAAACAAGTTGATGCAAACCCCCTACCACCTCCTGGGGTCTGCACGACATCCTATTCTAGGATCATTTGAATTCGGAGTTGGATCAGCTCTCATGTCCCTATTGATCACTAAAAAACTCTTTACAGAAGTCCTTTATCCTTTACCCTCGCTTAAAACAACTAGAGAAGATCCATCATATGCCTTCGGGATGAAACCATGGGTTAAACTCTCCTCATGAATCAAGTTTAGAAACTGGCCCCTTTTTCCCCGTAGAAATATCATATAACCATGGGCTATAACCAGGAGCCTAATCAATCATGCGCTTACTTCAATGCTCTGGGAACTTAGGGCTCTCATAGTTTCAACATCTAAACACTTCAACTCCTCCAAATAGTTGAATTTGCGAATGGATGAATAGTGGAAAGGATCTATGTTCCACAATGTCCTCCGTGATCGAAGTCTCATAACGAATCCTGGAATTCAGACTTCAAAAAACTAACCCGCTCCAATACTCTATGCTCCTGGAGTGTCGAACTCTGAATCAATAGATCAAACGGTTAAACGCTTCCCACCGATCGATGGTTCATGTTAACTTTGAGCTCCAGGACTTCAAATCTCTCCACTACACATCACCTCCAATCCCCCAGAGTGTTGAACTGGGGAACCTCCGAAGGGTAATAGATTAGCAGACCATAGCTCCTCAACATTCAATGACTGGGATTTACTTCGGGACTCTAGCCTTTGGGAGACCCCGAGTGCTAACACACAGAATCCTCTGGAGCACTAAGTCTCCAAACTACAAGATCTGATGCCACGTTTCCTCCTCTAATGGATGACTGGGATGGACTCTATCCTTTGGGCCTCGGGGAGTCCTCACGACTCTGCACCTCGCTTCCTCTGAATCTTGAACTAACGAAGTTCAGATCAGTGGTCCACATGTCCACTATGATCAATGACTAAGATCTACTCTAGCTCTTGGAACTTCAGGAGTTATCGACTCAACTCAATCCATTTCCTCCAGAGTTTTGGTTCTCTGAACCCTCAGATTTGGCACCACGCACCCTCTCCTGCCCACAGTTGATATTTACTCCGCTCTTCAGAGATTCGGGTGGATTTAACACTCCACACTTATAATCTATCAAATAGACGATCTTCCAGACTCAACCATCCACGCATATGTGTTCACTAGAATCAACACTCTAGGTTTACTCTGGCTCCCAAGACTTCAGGAATCCTACACCTCTATGCCTAAATATGATAAACCTCCAAACTTACGAAGTCCGAAGAATGTTGAGGGTTAAGACCTGTGAAACTCACCTGGATCCAACTAATGTTGATCCTCATGCTCATATCCGATGGTTGGGATCTGTTCTCCTCTATGGCGTGCTCCTCGTCCCATATGGGCTTGATCTAGCGGCCCAGATCTCTTTTGATATAATATCTGACGGTTGTTGTAGCTTCCTCCTCTGCTACTGCTGCATTTTCCTTATGATGAAGGATTTTCTCAATAATTTTTCAAAGGCCATATAAAGTTATTCTCCATGTTTGTATTTGTTCATAGTGGTTTGGAGTTTTTTTTTAAAATAATTTAATTGTTTTTATAATATGATTTCCAAGTTGTATTTATAGTTATTGGAGTTTTTTTTTTTTGATTTAAAATAATAAT
>JZKD02S1673902.1:84680-113063 GCA_000966675.3 Picea glauca | reverse complement strand
TCACATTGTGTGAACATCATTTTTGTAGGTGCTGGATTCTCGTATGCTCTCCGCCTCATTCGAGTTGATCGACCACACGTCCCCATGTGGAGCCAGATGTTGACCGCCTATTAAGTCTACTTTAAATATTGTTCATTCTCATAACCTTGTAAAAATGTCTTCTTTAAATTTTTTCATACTTGTGGAACATTGTTGAATGTTTTTTCTTTGTTTTCCATACATGTGGAATGTTGTTCAAATTTTTATCTTATTTTTCATACATGTACAACATTGCCTAATACCTATTTATGTTTTCTATCTTTTTTTTCCATATAGGTGGGATTTTTTTTCCATATAGGTGGGATGTTGTTCAATTTTTTCTCTCATTTTTCATACATGTGGAACATTGCTTAATACATATTGATTGTTGAGGATACAACATGTATAATAGAAGTTGGGTCAATCTCTCGATAGGTTGCATGCTTTACTATATATCCCTTATGTACCATCCACTAAATTCCAAGAAGTGCCAAGTTGCTACAAAATCTTTCTTAGGAAAAGTAAAATAAAATAATAGAACCACTCAATTCTTATTGGTAGTTAAAAACAATATATATAATGAAAATAATAAAGATTAAAAGCTCACTTTGTTTGTGAGTGTAGATCCATTATGTATCTTGTTATAAATCACTACTTTTCACAAATTTATTATTTCACTTGTTTTTAGTTTCTCTATGACTAGCGTTCACTTAGATTTGTGCGATCTTTCATTTCTCCTTTATCCGTAATCATTTGATAAAGTCGTCCTACTATTTCATTGTAGTTATTTATATTATGTTTGTTGTTTTTTTTCTTTTTCATATATCTAGTGTGTATTCTTGTATCTTGTGGTTTTTTTTTATCTATTTCATTCATTATTTAGTTAATTTTTATTTTTTTTTCAATTTATGTTATCTTTTTTTTTTTCAATTCTATACACATATATTGTGGAAAAAGGTAAATATTTATTTTCATTTGGTAAGCATGAAAAATTTTAGGGGCAAAATTTAGTGAATGGATTGATTTTCCATGGTTTTTCCCCAAACAAAATAGCCAATTTCTATTTTTTTAGATTGGCCCAAATTCCCTATAAAATAAAATTATTTAAGCTTAAAAATTTCCAAAATTTTATAGAAACATTATAAAATCTTTAGAAATTTTAATATTTTTACAAAATTGTGGCATAACATTTTACATTTTTCATAATAAGGACTAGTAAGATTAGCCCATGTTTCTACATTCTAATATAGATTTTCATCCTTAAAATTATCTCTATTTGTAAGATGAGTGTAATTATTTATTTTTTTTAAGTAAAAAAGTAGAACCTACTATATTAAGTTATCAAATGAACCTTGACAAAATGTATAGAGATATAGGTCTAAGCCACCAAGAAATGTTGTCATTTTACCGGAAACCAACATGCTTTGGAGAACTATTTTTCCCTCTGTCCTACCCGAAGGAAACCAGGATAGATGACTATAGTCCAAGTGAACATGTAACAGTAGCATGATTAAACAAAGAAACAAAATAGCATATAAGATCCTAAATAGCTGGTGACTCGTCGCCCTTGCTTGTCTGCCACGTGGATCCAGCTGGGATGGCGAATGCTTGCGCACAGAGAGGACACTTCCTCTTTGCTGAAGCGTTGGAGTACGCATCAAGGAGAAGGTCCAGACGCTGGCCCATGAGAAGGGCTCTGTGCTCCAGGTCTGCCATGTGGACTCGAAGTTCGAACACCAGAGCCAAATGCTTTGCATGGAGGAAAGTACCATGCAATCCATTACCTGTGTCGTCAAGGATTACGTCCCCCACTTCCATGGTCTTTCCATCTCCAGCTTCGAGGTCCAACAGTTCTGCACCGACCACTTCCTCCTTCCTCATTGTGTTGTTCTCATCCGCGTTCTCTTCGGCGCAAGCCTTGTCCCTAGTTTCTTCCCCGATCGTTGCCTGCACAGCATGGCTGGTGGGGCTGTAGTCACCCGTCCACGATATCTCCTCGACAATGCACCCAGGGACATCATCTGCCAGCTCGATTTTAGGACCGCTTCCATCCTAGTAGTTCGTCACCATGGCTTGGGGTTCTGGGGTGGTCGCCAATTCCTCCATGAACGGTATTTCTTCAACGTAACAGGTAGGAGATGCGTCTGCGACACCATCCTCCAGCTTGTTTCTAGGCTTAATTGCCATGGTTTCACTGCTACGCATGGCCCCAGTCTCCGCAATGATGGCATGCAGAGCCAATTGGTCAGCGCGAGCCTTCTTTCGAAGAATGGAGGTCGCCAACGACAGAGCGCGCTCCAGCTTCTCCTTCCTTTGCCTCTGCGCTTTGTGGGTGTACCAGGCCAAGCCATGACGAGGCCTTCCCCACTTCCTGGTCATGTTTGCCAAGGGATATATAACAATATAGAGAGGATGCAGTGAGATGAGAGTAAGCCAGGACGAGAAGGAAACAAAGCTGCACCAGAGCTCCCAAACGATGAGGAGACCCGAAGCGAGAGAAAACCAACTCTGTCCAGGCGCTCGAATTTTTTTTTTGCCAAAGACCGGATTCACCTGACTATCCATAGACCCTGTCATGCCGAGTGCGTTGTGAGCGAGATTTTTCGCGCGAGGGAGGTGTCCCTCCTCCGTATAGCGGCTGTAATGGTCGTCTACCATCGTAAATGCAGGGCGGATGGGTGGCGGCCATCAACATTTATGTTGTGGCTCAATGTTGAGCCAGGTGGCGAGGAGCTACCGCATGTCATCCCATTCAGGGCAAGATGAGTGTAATTATGAAATACAGAGTGAATCATAATTCTTTTATTTACTTATTAATTTGTTTCATAATTTTTTCTCTCTTACTTTTTATTTTAAGAAGAATTTTAATTAAGTCATACATTTAATGTATTTTTAATTTCTTTAATTTAATGCATCACCGAAAATACAATATAATTTGTTTATATTTAAATCAATTTATGAAAAATAATTTACTTTTTTCTTTCTTCTAGTTTTAAGAAAAATAAAATTTAAACTTTATTATTGAATCTCTCTTATGTACTTTATTTTAATGAAAATCAAAGAATAAATCGAATACATTTTGTTTATGGGCTACTTATTACTTTTAACATTCATATATTAATGTTATATCTTTTCAAATAAATAGAGTTAACTATTTTAATAAAGAAAAGAGGTTGATTTTATTAACCATTTTAATTAAAAAAATGATTTTTATAAAACATTTGTTGTAAGTAAATGAGGAAGGTGTTTAAGATAGAAATAGAAAATTCAATTAAATGGATCATAATAGATGGTGGGTTGAAGTGTATAAATTAGCTCTAAAAATATCACTAAATGTAAACTAAGACAATAAGACATCATATGACACAATAAGACTCATATGAGTGAATTCAACGACATTCTTTGTATTAAAAAAAAAAAAACATTTCTTAAGAAAAACAATAAGATCTAATTGAACCTAAAAATATGGAAGCAATTGCATTCATGAATTTATGGACCATGCTATATAGAAGAGGAATACATAATATTAATTGTACATCAACTTTATGAAGAAAAACTAAGTAGAAAAGATTAAACTTGACTTTTTCTTAGAAATGAACATAAGTTATTTCAAAAGATAATAAATAGATAGGAATAAAACTTAAAATCACTTAACCAATAATATGTATTAAACTTGACTTTTTCTTAGAAATGAACATACGTTATTCCAAAAGATGATAGATAGGTAGGAATAAAACTTAAAATCACTTAACCAATAATCAATATGTAACCTTAATTAAAGTTTTTGATGAGAAAACCTGAGAGATGTTGTTAGTTACTTATGTTTTAGGGATTTTGCTAAAAATTATAATACAATCTATTGAATAAAAATTTCGAAAAGTATGAAGAAAGTAAAAATTATGATTGAATGGGTAGAATATACATAAAGTTAAAAAAAAAAATACTACTAAATATTATTAATAAAAAAAAAGAATTAAAATGGGCATGAAACAAGAATATCCTTCTTTACCAACATTGTTTGGTTTAGTTATAAATGAATTACTAAATATTATTAATAAAAAAAAAGAATTAAAATGGGCATGAAACAAGAATATCCTTCTTTACCAACATTGTTTGGCTTAGTTATAAATGAATTACTAAATATTATTAATAAAAAAAAAGAATTAAAATGGGCATGAAACAAGAATATCCTTCTTTACCAACATTGTTTGACTTAGTTATAAATGAATTAGAAATTTTGATTAGTAAGGATGCTTAAAGAAAAGAAGGATATGCTTTAATATTGTATCTCTATATAGAAAATGTTATGTTCTTAAAAAATTCAATTTCATTAAAATAAAAGCAGATGTAAATAAAATAAAATAAAGATAATGATGATTACTAGAGAACAACCAATAATTAAACTTTAGAGGTGGTTTTTTCTTACAAGTACTACGGACATGGAATAATTTAGTTATATTCAGAGCAAGTACTACAAGCATAGAATACTCTAGTTATACTTTAGGCCCACTCGGGTATATGGAAGGAAAAGGAAAAGAATACTCTAGTTATACTTTAGGCTCACTCAAGTATATGGAAGGAAAAGGAAAAACTATCGATTATTGGAATTGCTAATAAAAGAAAAATTTAATAATGAAGAAAGAGTGACAAATTTTGAGACATAATAACCATGGTGATAATTGAGTTTACAAAGAGTTAACATATAATTACCATGACTATGAATTTACAATCAAAACAGTTGCAATGCAATTAGTGATTTAAAAATGGCCAAAAAAAATGATGGAATAATTCTATTGCAAATAGACTTCACATCAAATATATGACATCACATGTATTTATTCTAGTCACTTAGGTTATCTTTGTTTGGAAAAAAATTGTATTGTGTGTGTGTTTGGTGATTAAAACTCAAAACTTAGGGATAACCTAAGATTGAAAAAATTACATTGGATTAGAGTTCGGCCAAAATACATGGTCAAAAGACATGGCTAGAAAACATTGAATTGATCATCCAAACAAATGTATAATAAAATTGATTCAAATATTTTGAAAAAATAATTGTTTTATTAAACATTTGTAGAACATTGAACAACAATACAAATATTTATAGTCAAAAGCAAACTAATTGATAATCAACAATGAATTGAACGCAATAATCTAATAAGAGAAAAAAATTACATCAATGTTATTATATATTCTCATGAAAAAAAGTATTAAATCAATTTAAAATATATGGACATAAATATATACTATATATAACAATAATTATAACATACTTTCAAAAAAAAAATTATAATAAAATAAAATAATTGAAAAATTGAAAATTAAAAAGATAGTTTTTCCAACAATACTATTAATTTGAAATCAATTTAATTATTATATATTAATTATAACTTTATATATACAGAATTATTATCTATTAATTATTATATCAAATATAATTTACATGAAACAATATAATCATTATATATACAAAACAACACCCAAAAAACTCCACTAAGAAAATCCACATATAAAAGATATAATTTATATGAACAGCATATGCAAAACTCAGTAATTAAAACACAACTCCATGCATACACGATATATAAAGATATAATCTATGAATCACAATCACCACGCGTCACTGATGCATAAAACTTGCTCTTGGATAGCCGCTCCTCATACACATCCAATACTTTACCCAACTTCTCCACGTTACGAAGATGTATACATGAGGATGTTTTATGATTCATTACAGGAAATTGCAAAGATTGGGTTAAAGGTTTGCCTACTAATTTTTTTATTCAATTATAAGTTTTTAGAACCTGTTTTTAAAAACATGGACAGAGAAGTCGGAATTTGTGACATAATATTATTCCTGTATTTTTCATTTTAGATTCTAGTAAACAACAATTTAATGATGCTATTCAGAAATATGCAGTAGCATATTTAAAAATTCTTGACAATCAAGTTAAGGTTTTTGCTTAATTATATGAAGGATTGCCTCTGGACACTATTTCTATAAATGCATATGGAAATGTTCAAGGAAAAGTAAAAGAGTTTATCAATTGATAGGAGTATTGTTTCTCTTTCCAGTGGAAATCTATATGCACTCAAAATGGGGAAAATAGATTTTTGTCTATACTTTTATAAGAAAAAGATTAAGAGTTATAGGTATGAGCTTTTAAATTATTTATATTTTTGAGCTCCTCATGTTCTACTAGTATTTAAAGATGAAAACAAAATGCAGTTTGTTAACCAGTTTCTTGCATGGCTATAATGAAAAAATGATTTTACATGAGCAAGAAGGATTCATTGACTAATGTAGAAGTGTATATAAATAAGTTCAACATGTGAGCATTTGATTTGTAGTTTGAGGTTTGTTTTCAGTGTGTGAATGTTTTAATTTTCAATAAAGAGAAGAAGTATGCAGGCACAATTCACAGTCGATGGAAAACTATGAGTTTCATATTTTCAAAATGGATAAAGCACTCAAACTACAAGTTCTTGGGAGCTTGTAGGGAGCATGCCATTCCCAAGTAGGAGCTAATCATCAAACATCTCCAATGGTTGTTTTCAAAAGGAAGCTTTATCATTTTCTTATCTTAATTTCTATTTGCAAAAGTGCACTACAAACTAGTTCAATAAGCTGTGAATTGTAAGTGTGTTGCACACTAAGAGATAGCAATGCAAATCCTCTGTTTTACATATATTTCCATGAACTTTGTTTGATTGAAGTCTCATCTAGTTTAAGATTGTTATTCTCTCCTCTCATTTTCTAGTTGAAGACTTTTTCATTCCTGCACTTTTGTTGTGCATGAATACTTTATTCAAAAAACCCTAAACCGTGTCAAATCAAAATAAAAACCCTAAATTTACTTATTTTAATCATACATATGGTAGAAACTGTTATCATAAGGGAAAGGGGTTTTAAATTAGTTATCATGGACAGTCACCAAGGTAACAAGGTTCACAAAGGAAGAGAAATTTCCAGGTTGAACCCCATGACCTGTAGCTTATAAACTCAGAACCATTTTTCAGAGAAGCACTAGGAGAAGATGAAGATGAGGCATCACTTATGCATCAACATAAACTTTTTCCATGATGTATCTTATACACATGTTTATAATTATGAGGAATGACTTTGTCTTAGCTACTATTATCACACTCATATATCTTTTTGCAAAGGTTACTTCATGTTTCAGAATATTGTAGCATGTTCTAAAAGGTTTCTGAGCTTTCTTGGAAAGTTTTAACAGTTGAAATCAATTTTGAATGTAAAAACCAACCTATAGGAAAGTTTGCAGCATGCGTTGTCAAAGACGTTGCGAACTGATAGTTTTGGGACAGTTTGTACTGAATTAGTACATAACAAAATTATAGTTTCATCAAAACTTTTAAATATCGATCTGGGTTCTTCTAAATTTTTGTGTGGAGATGAATCATAATATCCTTGACTTCCTGGTCAAAAATCATCTTGACCCAGTTCGTCGTTTGGGAGAAAAGTTGAAATCATCACCTACATGAAAGTTTGCAATGAATCCTAAAATTGCGCTGCAATTTCTAACAGTCTGATAAATCTGAATTGTAGGGGGGATGCCACATGTCTAAGGAATTACAAATAGGTTCTCGTAGATCAATTAGACACCAAGGGACACTTGTACCTAAGATTCAGCTCCACTAAATCTCCATGTAATGAGTTGGTTGTAGTTGCATTTATTCTAAAACACAGTTTCCAGGAATCAGGGAATTAGTTGGATTTTATGTTTGTCACATATCTCTAAGGCACAAAATCCAATGCGTCAAGTAGGTTGTGACCTCCTAGATATATTATTGATATAATTTTCTATTTAATGGGTGAGAGGAATCCAAAAGGGGGACTAGAGAGAGTTGAGTTCATGATCCAAGAGAGAAGAGAGCTTGAGGATCAGTTTATATGATTATTTGTAATCTTGAGGGCCTGTTTATAATCACATTTTTCTTCCATTAAAGATTCATGAGAGATATTTCTCATATTGTATTCTTTTTTTTTTCATTTCTTTTGTTATCTTCTTGATTGAATATATTGCAGGTTTTGAGGATCAAAGGATGACTTTGATTAATGGATACATGAACAACAAAGGATTTGTTGTAGCTGGCCTGTTAATCATTTGTTTTGTTCAAGACTTTTTCAATCTATTCTGTAGAGAGGATCTCTATTTAGTAGACATTATTCTTTTTTTTCCCTTTCCTTTATTTTAATCATCATCATATAAGCTATTAACCTGATGATTTATCTTGATTGTCTTCAATCTGCAGAGTGGTTTTGACTCCATGCCCAATGTGATCCAGGTGGATATTGGTGGCCACCCACCTATTCCAACTGGATCCTCTTAACAATTTTTATTTCAACATGTTCTTTTGTACTTCTTTGTAATTGTGGGTTCTACACTTATAGGGTTGTATGAATCCCTACACATCTTCCAGATTGATACTAGTGGTGTCCCACCTAATCCAATGAGCTTATTTTGGATGTTTTAATGTCAACACATATTTTTGTAATTCCAGGTCCGTTTTGGGGCCCTAAATAATATGTTTTTGGATTTCCACTATCAAATGCTAGATGGAGTCATATTTTGATAATGTAATGTGTATTTCTCGAAAAGACCTTTCCAATGGGCTATCACGTGCCTAAAACAAAGGTTGTATACAAAATTTATGACCCTAGGAAGTTGAGGTACCAAGTTACCCATCGAGGCCCACATAACTTTTGGTGTTTCATCTCCTAGGTTTAGGTTTTTGGATGTCTAGGGTTTTGGAATTCAAGAGTAATGTTAAAAATGTGTCTAGAGCCTCATTGTAATCACTCAACTTAGACATATGCGTGTAGCAACTACATCTCTTCTCAAAGATAGCTACCACCATTTGAGCAAGTTGTTTTAGTTCTGCAGTTTTACAGTTTCATCCTATTTCATTTATTCAATAAAAGATATGGTTCACTAGATATCTATGTTGTTCTCCATTTCTCTGTGTTTATTGTATTCAGTCTATTAATTATTTTATTCCTCTCCTAAATCTTGATCAGTAGTATCAAAGAAGTCTTCTCTTCTTTTGTTTGTGTTCGTGCATGTCCTTGACAAGATTTGGGTACAAGAAGTTGGGACTTGAACCATTTGATCCTTTGGAACATCAGTCGTGCCGAGCCTGAAAAAAACCCATGGGGGATGAAAAGAAATATGATGGAGTAGGAGATTCTTTTAAAATGTTGCTTGAGGAATCCCATGCACGACAAAGGAAATAAATGATGGACAACTTTGCATAGATCCTTCGACGGTTACCCATAGGGGAAGCATATTCATCAAGAGGCCATGCAACCCCCTTCAAGGTACATGTAAATTTTTATATTTCATTATTTGAAGGACTGTTAGATGCAGATATTGTAGATAAATGGTTGAATATGCTCGAAGGGTATTTTTCTGTCCACAATTTTTTCGATAAGGAAAAGAGTACTTTTGCACTCCTCAAGGTCGTCCCCCATGTTAAGGACTAGTGGGATACTTACTCTAATCAAAGGTCCATAGAGGAATCTTCAATACTTGTAGTCGCCCCTACATGGGATTCCTTACGGGATGCCACTAAAGAACAATACTACCATGTTGGAAGCTACGAGGACTAGTACACCAGATGGACCACCTTGCATCGGGAAAGGGACTAGACAATGCTAGATTTCACCAATATTTTCCATTCCCTGAGCACCAAATTTGGTATCAAAGACTCTGAGTGATATCTGGTGCTCAAATACCATGAATTTTTTCATAGATACATTCAAACAAAAATGGATTTTCTGTACATCGCATCATTGGGTACGAATTATAGATATGTTGTCAAGATCGAGAAAAGATTTAAGCAGATGAGGCAAGAGTTTGGATCTCCAAAATACTCACAGCCGAATCAAGGCAAAGACATCCCCAACCCACACAACAAGGGACAGAGAAAATATGGCCACTCTCAGGACAACTAGTCCAAGCCATAACACAAGAACGGTAATGAGAACTCGAAGAAGGACAAGGGAAAATGGTTTGAATACCATAAAATCCCTTGGCACAGGACCAGAGAATTTCGCTCCAAGCAGTCAGTCATGGTCAAGCTAAAGGCTTCTGAGAGAGAGTTCGGTTCTGAATCAGAATCAAATTAAGAACGAGGGAAGTGAATTATTGATGGTGAACCCAATGCCACTATTTCTACCACCAAAGTCCAGCCAAGCAAACCAGAAGAACCATAGGAAGGAGAATGTCTCTTTCACTCATGAATGTTAGTAAAGAGGGCTCTACTTCATTTCATTGTTGATAGAGGCAGTAAAAAGAACCTGATCTCATCATAGGTCGTCAAGTGACTAGACCTACCGACAACACTGCACCCATATCCCTACACCAATGACTAGATTCACTAAGGAAGAGATCTTCGTGTCAGCCGACAGTTTCATCTTCCTTACGACATCAAGCCTCTCAAAGACGAGGTATTGTGTGATATTTCTCCCCTTCAAATTTGTGATGTTCTTTTCGGAAAACCATATTTGTGGAAGCATCATATTGTGTATGAGCCTAGAACCTGCAATGTTATTATTACTTTGGTTAGACAATTGTACAACATACCATAGGTAGCGCTGACTACCACTATTTCTTTAATCTCTTCTAAGAAATGCAATGAGCTCATTTCACAGACCGAGAAGTTCTTCTTCTTTGTGATCAGTGATCACAATAAGTAGAAGGTCTCTGCCACATCTGTGGCCTCTACATAGAGCCTCTCTTTGTAGTAGAAGCAAGTGGACAAGATCATGGAAGAGTTCAAAGACATCTTCCCCTCACCCATCGGGGTACCGATGTAGTCCCAAGTCAAGCATACCATTGATCTAACCCCATGTGCGCCTCTTCCTAATGGAAAAATATATTGCCACTCATTGATGGAAAATGATGAAATCAAGCGTCAGATCCAAGAGATGCTTCAAAAGGGGAACATCAAACCCAACTCCTTCCCTTACGGAATCCTAATTAAGGGACTTGGAGGCTCTACATTGATTACAGAGAATTAAAACAAATCAAAGCCAAGAAACAATACCCAATTCCCATAATTGATGACCTTCTTGACCAACTCAAGGGGGGAAAGTTCTTCAACAAAATTGACCTAAAGTATAGCAACCATCAGGTTCCCATCGAATGAGCTGATGTATGGAATAAAACTTTCAAATCTAAATAAGGTCTCTTTGAATCGTTGGTCATGCGCTTTGTCTTAACAAATGAACCAACCACTTTCTTGAGGTTGATGGATATTGTATTGAAACCCTTCACCAACTCTTTCATGGTGGTATATTTGGATAACATCCTCATATTCAGCAAAACTTGGGAGGAACACATGTAGCATATTCAACAGGTTTTGAACACTCTACGACAACACAAGTTATATGGCAACTTGGAAAATGGCTCTTTTGGCATGAACAAAGACCAATACTTGGGATATATTATTGATGAGCATGGGTTACATGTTTATCCAGCTAACATCCAAGTCATCCGTGACTGGCCAATCCCGACCATACTAATCGAGATTCATAGCTTCTTGGGACTAGACAACTTCTATATGGCATGGTCCCTTAGCCAAGTCACCAAGAGTAGTGGCAGGGAAAAGTTCACGTGGGGGAAGAAACACAAGAGAGCATTTGATGATCTGAAGCATCGTTTGTGCTCAACTCCAGTACTCTCATTTACCGATATGCAATAATCATTTGAGATTGATATTGATGCATCTAACTATGCTATAGGCACAATTCACACTCAACACGGTCATATGGTGGCATACCATAGTGAGACACGTCAAATACTGTCCAAAAATACCCCACCTATGACAAGGAAATGTATTCAATTGTACAAGCCTGTCGTAAATGGAAACATTACATTCTCAGAAAGGAGACAATCATCCATGGTGATAACAAGCCTCTGCATTTCATATATACATAGGGGAAGTTGCAGAATGACCTCCATAAGAAATGTTCCACCTACCTGCAGAAGTTCCATCTCAACATCAAGTATAAGACAGGGAGCACAAGTTGTGTCGCTCACTGCCTTAGTCAACCTCTCATGGATGCACTCATGACCGTGCTCCATTCCTATGGACATGAGGCATATGATTGGCCCCAACTTTATCAGTAAGATCCAGACTTTGCCACCACATATCAGCTCTTGATTATAGGCGTGAATGTCACCGATTTTCACATTGAGGATGAACTTTTATGCCATCTAGTCTATCTTTGTGTTCCTGCAAGAGAGAATTCAAAGATGATTTGGGAGGCTCACTATAGTCGGATGGGAGGACATTTTGGTGTGGAGAAAACTGTGGTCTACATAAACATTTTTATTAGCCAAAACTTTGATAGGACATCAACAAGTATATCATATATTTCACTTCTTGTGCCATTTCCAAGCCATCCATCAAGAAGCAAGGCTTACACACCCCTCTTCCTACTCTCGATAAGCCTTGGGAATCCATCTCAATGGATTACATGTCTTTCCTTTCGTCCACCAAGAAAGACAATGATTGTGTATTTGTGGTAGTTGATCGATTTTTGAAGATGGCCATCATCAGAGCCTGCAAGAAGAACATTACAGCGGAAGATACTTCCAAGCTCTTCTTCGAACAAGTGCGGGTCCATTTTGGGATACCAAATACCATCATCTCCAACTGATATAGTGGGTTCCTTAGCACATTTTGGTTGAGTCACTGGACACTGTTGGACACCCAACTCACTAAATTCACTACTTTCCACCACCAAACTAATGGCTAAACAAATGTCTTCAATCATATGATTGTGCACATCTTCTACATGTAAAACTCTAAGCATGTGCACATCTTGTCTATGTTCAACATAGTTACAATCAAGTTGTACATAGCTCCACCAGTCATAGCCCATTTCAGGTGGGGTTGGGATTCCAACCCTTGGGTCCCATTGATGTTGCACTACCTATTGCAACCACACAGAAAAAATCTTCCCATGTTTAGTCTGAGACTGAAAAATCCACAATATTCATTGAGAGGATTTAGCACATCCACCAACAAGTCGATGAGATTCTGCAGAAATCCAATGCTAAGTACAAGAAGCGCCATGATCAACATAGGGTACCACACCAGTTTTAGGTGGGAGACAAGGTCTGGTTACATTTGTAGAAAGAGCACCTTATAGTTCCCCATTGAAATCTCTTCCCACTTCGCTATGGGACTTACACCATCACCAAGGCTATGGGTAGGAATTATTTTGAGCTCAACACTCCACCCTTCGTTGTCTTGCACCTAGTGTTCAATGTGGACCTCCTTTGGCCATATTTTCCACCATTATTGGACACTTTAGAGATCAAAAAACAATTGACACCAATAAATCTCAACGTTGACTGCATGTAACAAGCATCCACTAATAAAATAGTCGATGCACAGGTCAAGGGAACTCACCAACAAAGGATCCATCTTTATCGGGTTGTCAAGGCATGGAAGCTCCTACACCAAGGTAAGTGGCTCACCCGAGGCCAAATTCAACAAAAGTTTCCTCACCTGATGGGGGAACTCAATGCAATGGATACCATTGCTTCCTAAAGGGGGAGGACCGATCGAGGTGGATATTGGTGACCACCCACCTATTCCATCTAGCTCCTCTTGACAATTTTTAGTTCATCACGTTACTTTGTACTTCTTTGTAATTGTGGGTTTTCGACTTTCGGGGTTGTCTAAATCTCTACACATATTCCAGGTGGACACTAGTGGCTGCCCACCTAATCCAACAAGATTATTTTGGATGTTTTCATGTCAGCACATCTTTTTGTACTTCCAGGTCCATTTTGGGGCCCTAAAAAATGTTTATTTGGCTTTCCACAGTAAAACTGTAGACAAAGTCAGAGTTTGATGGCGTAATGTGTATTTCTTGAAAATACCTTTCCAATGGGATATCATGCACCTAAAATGAAGGTCGTATGGAAATGTTACGACCTCAAGAAGTTGAGGTACCAACTTACCCATAGGGGCCCACATAACGTTTGGCATTTCATCTCCTAGGGTTAGGTTTTTGGATGTCTAGGGTTTTGGAATTCACGAGTAATGTTAAAAAGGCCTTTGGAGCCTCATTTTAACCATTCTTCTTAGACGGATGCACGTAGCAACAACATCTCTTCTCAGAGATAGCTATGACCATTCGAGTAAGTTGTTTCAGTTCTACAGTTTTACAGTTTTATCCTATTTCATTTATTCAATAGAAGATATTGTTCACTGAATAATTGTGTTGTTCTCCATTTATATATGTTTATTGTATTCAATCTGTTAATTAGTTCGTTCTGCTCCTAAATCCAGATCACTATGGTATATCACTAATATACAGTCAATTGTTTCCCTCTTTCTTGTTTTTTTTTGTTGATCCACCCGATTTAAATTGATTTAATTTTTCAAATTATGGTGGATATTAGGCTTGTTCTTAAAGTAGTCTAAGAACAATTTCTAGTGCTAACACAAGTTTCAATAGAGTTCAAGGACATGGAGGATTTGGTCGAGGAGGAAGAGGACCAATAATTTGTTACAATTCCAATCAATCAGGGCATTTAGCAAGAGATTTATGAAATACTTACATGAAATGTATATATTGCACGACCTTGGATCATGCGATAGAAGACTATCTTCAATTGATAGAAAAGTGGCATGTGAGAGGGAATCAGAGCCAACATCAGAAACAACATTAGAACCAGAACCAAAACTATAACCTGCATATGATAGTCACTAAATAATGTGACGACCAACCAAAAGTAGTAGTTGTTACATGTCATGGAACAAGAACTGAACCAAACAAAATAGAGAAAGGAAAGGGAGTAGAAAAAAGGATAAGAAAAGAATTTAAACCCATGCCAACATTCAATACACAGAAAGAAACAAATATTTATCAACAAGCAATGAGATTATTACTAGGACCAAACTAGATAGATTCAATGTCAAAGACACCACCCATATACGATATGTCATCGGTGTATGACCGCACTATCCCATACAGACCAATCAAGAAGGTAAAAACTTTGAAGGACTTTCTAAAAATATATTTAGAATTGATGCATGATGAGACAACATTGAATACACTATGCAAGATGATTGATTAGTTTACACAAGACAAAGAAGTACTACAACACATAAATAAGTGAACCAAGTCCTATGCAAGAAGAGGAAAAACAAAGAGTTCAATTGAAGTGTGTAGATAGGATAATATGACATGGATAATTTCATCTTGTAATTAGGATCAGACATCAATGTTCTCCCAAGAAATATGTGGCAAATGATGGGGAAATCAAAGTTAGTGTGGTCGACTGTCTAGTTGAAGTTGGCTAACCAACATAATATAATACTGATAGGGAGACTGGTCAGAGTACCTATGAACATTGATGGAGTGCACATGGAGATTGTGGATAAAATTCAGCCATATCCTGATTTTCTTGGACTCAATTCGGCCTTCAATAATTAGGCGATTATACTCTTGAAGAAAAGAGATATGATCTTTGAAGGAGGAAGCTTAAAAGTCACTACACCATTAGACTCGATGGAGGAAAAAATATGTGGATCCCACAAGAAAGGAAATTGACAACTTCTATAATATGACAATGCACATGGATGACTACGTCAATACCACTGCATATGGTGTGCTTAGTTGGAGAAGCATAAGCTCTTGCATGTTAGACACAGAGGAAGGAATTAAACACTAGAAGTATTGGTTTCATGAAGTATCCACGAGAAGGTTTGCACACATTACTTGCTCTTTATGATGGATCAGAACATAGGTATGCAATACACCAAAGTTGTATAAATTAACTGAGGTAAGTTATTTCGTTAACAAATTTGAGCTACAAATACCTGAAAAATAAAGGTTGTTAGAATTATAATTTTCACTAAGAGTGACCACAACAATATGGTGGGAAACCCAAAATGAAGGGATAGAGAATTGGAAACACTGCAAAATACTGATGCAAACTAGGTTTGCAATAGAGGATATTATTCCCCCTGTATACATGCATGAGCGATACAAGAGACCATGTGGTGTGATGTATGACAACTTGGAAGCAAGTGAAGAAGCAAGAAGGGACACACAGGTTCATACATATGTTAGAGATAGTTCCTAGGAATTGGTACTCAGGGCTAGAAGTGCATAGGGGAATGACGAATTGGGAGGATCTCATCCAAAAATTTAAGGTAACATTTACTTTTGAAGCTGATTCACCTTTAGTTGATGCAATATTAAATGTCACTAGAGGAAAAAAATATATTGAAGAAAGACAAGTACAATTATAGTGCACACAAAGAGTTTGCAACAACACATGAATTACTAGAATTTTATAATATTACAAAGGATGGCAAAGACAAAGAAGACCCGAGAAATGTAGAGGTATCATAAATTGAAGGGGGGCATAGTGTAGTATGTCCAAATTTAATTTGATGCATATGTGAATCCCTAAAGAGTGCGAAAAGTGAAACTTCGCATGAAGAAGAAACCAAAGTTTTTAAACATTGGGGATTATTTGAATGATGAGACAGTGGAAAAGATCACATAATTATTATGTGAATATCAAGATATTTTTCCAAACACCTTTTCAAAGATGAAGGGAATAGTTGGAGAATTAGGCGAGATGAAGATTCCACTAAAACGAGATGCTAAACAAGTGAGAAAAACACCTTGCAGATTAAATCCAAAGTATAAGGAAAAAGTGAAAGAAAAACTTGACAAGATGATAGAAGATGGTATAATTGAGCTCGTCATAGAATCTAAATGGATAAGTCCGATTGTGGTTCAATATAAGAAGGTGGGGTATCCGAATTTTTGTAGGTTTTAGAAAATTGAATGATTCCTACTTGCATGACCCATTCTCGATCCCCTTTACAAATGAAGTATTGGAAAGCATAGGAGGACAATAGGCCTATTCATTCACTAATGGATTTTTAGGATACCATCAGATAAATATTGCATGAGAAGATAGAAACAATACCACATTCGTGATGGAGTGGGGAAGTTACTAGTGCACAGTGATGTCGTTTGGGTTAAAGTATGCACATGTTGTGTTTTATAGAGTATTTGTCGCAAAATTTGAGTTTATTCATTTGTTTCTAGAAGTATACCTCGATGAATGGACTATGTTTAGCCTATTGAAAGATCACATAGAAACTCTAAGGTTGATACTTGATCGATGTAGACAATATCATATTTTGTTAAATTTGAAGAAATGTATTTTTGGCGTACCGTTCGGGATACTCATAGGCCATGTAGTATGCAAGCAAGGATTTCTAGTTGATCCAGCCAAGACATCATTAATTTTTAATTTACCACCACCTAAATCATTGTGACACTTGATAAAAACATTGGGTCATACAGGTTACCACCGGCAATTTATTAATGGCTATGCGTAGATTACAACCCCAATGGAGAATTTTCTCAAGAAAGAAGCTAAGTTTCAGTGGAATGAAGATTGTCATAAGGGTTTGGTTGTATTGAAACAAAATCTATTAACTACTCCCATCCTGGTATTCTGATATTGGCAGAAATATTTTCACATCCATGTGGATCCATCATCAATAGCATTCAACGCAGTACTAGCCTATCCCGGGGAAGGAGATTAAGCTCATATGATTGCATTTTTTAGTAGGAAGTTGTCGAATGCTGAGAAGAATTACACGATGATAGAAAGGGAAGGCTTGGTAATGGTATATTCTTTGTAGAAGTTCAGAAATTACCTGTTGGGATACCACTTCAATATTTATACAAACCATTATGCACTCAGATATACAGTGAACAAACCAGTGTTGGGGGGGGGAGGATCTACATATGGTTGTGATTGTTCCAAGAGTATTATTTTGAAGTTATCGTGAAGATAGGAAAATTGAATGGTAGATGATCAGTTTGTATAAATTGTCCAGTACTTAAGCACAAGAGTGGATCCATCCGATATGAAAATATACCAGAAGAAATATCTAGTGGGCATATCATCTGATTACCTATTGATTGCGGGGAACTTATATAAGTTACGCATCGACGGGATACTGCGATGTTGTTTTCTAGAGCATGAAAGACCCATGATTTTAGCAAAAGTACATAATGGAATTGCAAGAGGAATCTATACAGGAAGGGAGACAATGCAAACTATATTTTTTGCATAGATATGGTGGCCTACCCTCCATAAGGAAATGAAGGAATACTGCCAGAGATGCAACATTTGTTAGAGAGTAAGAAAACTTTCAAGAGGGGATGTGATTCCCTTGAATATGAAAATTACCTTACAAGTGTTTGATAAATGGGAAGTAGATTTTGTCAGACCAATTAACCCACCAACAAAAAGAACATGATCTAGATACATAATTACCACGATACACTACTTGACAATATGGGAAGAAGTAAAAGCATTTATATATTGTAGTGCAAAGAAAACAATACGATTCCTATTTAAGAACATAGTTACAAGGTTTGGGTGTCCTGAAATACTTATGAGTGACCAGGGGACTCACTTTCTACACAAAAATATTGCAACACTAATAGAAGAGTTCGAGGTACAACATCGAAAGAGCACTCCATATCACCCATAATAAAATGGAATAGTGGAATCCTTCAACAAGATACTCGAAAATGCATTGACCAAGGTGTGAAACATAGGGAGAGATGACTAGGATTTAAGGATCCCTGTAGTACTGTAGACTTATATAACTACAAGAAAGAATTTAATAGGACATACACCCTGTAGTATTGTAGTCAAGAAGACATCATTCCCATGGAATTTCTTGTATCGAGTCTGTGCATTGCAATGATGATAGACCTTACAGATTCTGGCCTAGTAGAAGAAAGGATATCACAATTATTAATACTAGAGGAATATCTCTTTATTATAGTCTTCCATCAACAAGTTTAGAAGGCACGACAAAAGGCATGGAATGAAAGACCCATCAAGTAGAAGAAGTTCCATAAAAGAGATCTAGTGCTTCTTTACAACAACAAGTTCTTACAACACCTAGGAAATTTCATGACGCATTGACTAGGACCATACATGATTAGATTTGTGACTGACGCAGGTGTTGTTCATCTAGAGAAGTTGGATGGACAAGTCATGGAAGGACTAGTGAATAGGATCCGACTAAAACTGTATCGGGACAACTGTCCTTCTGTGCACTAGAGGAGCCATGCAACTTACAATTGTATCATGTTGTACTGTAGGAAGGAAAAGATAGAAGAAGAAAGGAAAATCAGGAAAAATAGGAAAAAGTATGAAACAAATTAACGAGAGAGGTCAGAAGTTGCAGACAAAGAGAAGTTTAGGTTAGTAAGTAATGAGTAAGAACATTAATCCATCGCAGAAAGGAATAAGAGTACATGGAAGGAAACACAGACAAAGAAAACAAGATTTTGCAATAGGGAGAGATCACTCAGAAAGATGAGACCGTGCAAATGATAGATAATAGCATTTAACACACACCATGAAAGGACATGCAATAAAGAGTTATCATGATGGAAAATTAGTGGCACTGCGTAACATTAAATACAAGATATCTATTATGATTTCCAAATCGAACGGAGAATTCACCGAAGATACAAAGTGATGGAGAAATAAAAGAAAGTAATGAATGAAAACCAGTAGTATATTGGACAAAAAAATTAGGCTTGAAAAGAGACAACAACTAGAAATGAGGTAGAAAAGCATGCAAAGGACCAACGAGGGATTATTATTCTCCATAGAGTTTTAAATATTGCACAACCAAAGAAGACGAATTTACAAAGATGAATACTAGAATAGAGTTCCAAAACCAACTAGTAGTTGAAATCAATGTCACATAAGAATATGGAACCTAAGGCAACAACAACATTGACCTCAGTACCGAAGAAACCGTGCAACCAGCCTGCAATGTCACCAGTAGTCAAATAAACATTGGAAGCTTTGTATATAGTTGTATGATTTCTGAGGGATTATATCTCGCTGAGAAATCCATCAACGACACACATCCACTTACAAAAAGAGGCCAAGCATCCATTAGTCAAGCCACTGACCCCGGAAGGAATCATAATAAAATGGGATATGTTAGGTCTGATAACAAATACGAAGTACGATGACCATGATATCATTGATGAAAATAATTTTCTCGAGGTCGTACCCAATAAGTTTCTAATGAAATTCATTAGTTCTAAGACCCACGTGATCATCACAGAACCACAAGTGTGAGCAAGGGGGTTTCAAAAAGTAGGTCTTCTTAACATGTTTGACATACCGCATTTTGGATGGAGCCAGGTTTTATAATTTTATTTTTCACCTAAACATTAGGTCATTGTCACCTAAAGATCACCTATTCAATCCAAAAACATTCACCACTTATTTCCTAAGATTCTAGCCTAATTTCCACTTGGTCACTCTTATCTGGCATTAAGGGTGAGACCGAAAAGGGTTCGGTCGCATTTTTCCTTCATTGGGGGGGATACCAAAGGGTTTGGTAACATTTTTCCTTCATTGAGGGTGTGACCGAAAGGGTCGGTCTCTCCCTATGGATTTCCAATGACTGATCAATCGTAGTGTTTGTGTGTATAGGTCGTGACCGAACCTAGAAGCTCCTATTTTTGGATTTGGTTTTGGTTTCGATGGATAATACCTCCCGATGATTTCTCAGGGTTTATATTCAATAAGGATTCCATCATGAGCTCGAGAATATTATCCTAATAACTATATGGAAATATCACTAAATATCTATAAGAACCAATTTGTTTCCATGGGAAAGGAGGAGGAAAGAGCTAGCAAGGTTACTCTGGTGATTTGGTTGCAATACTTGGGCAAGCAGCTTGGAAGGAGACCATTGAATTATCTTCTCATTTGTAAGTTGTAATATTTCTTCTTTGATTAATAGAATAAATACTAGATGTTTCCCTCTATCTAATTGTTCATACAAGTTTATGTATTCATTGGTAGAGAATTAGTATAATTATGTTATATAATATGCTATTAGATCGGTTGTCAATCCATGCATGATTTATTTGATATTTTGGAGGCTTTCATATTCTTTGAAGGTTTTCATGTATGAATAATTTCTAGGAACATCGTTAGTTTATGTCTCTATTCATGTCTTAGGTGCTACTAGAACCTAAAGGATATCATCTCTTGTAGGGTGCAAAGAAGAGTGTAGTGGATGAAACAAAGCTTGGTGGGCATGCCTACAGCCTCTCATTGTCATGATGGACTTAAGCCGCTACATTATCAAGCTGGTGGAAAAGTACCAACCACCCAACTTTGGAATTTCCATTGGGAAGTGTCAAGCACAGTTAGTTTTCTAGTTTTAATCTTGCGAACAAATTAAACCTACCCAAGGATAGTTTTACTTTGTTTCAAACTTGTGTAAAAATGAAACTAATCTCGAGATTAGTCTTTTTTCTTTATTTTGATCGTAAATAAATGGGAATAGGTTACTGATATTAGTCTTTGTTCTTTCTCATGCTCATAAATACATGAGAATAGGTTACCAAGCTTAGTCTTTTTTATTTCTCATGATCGTAAATACATGAGAAGAGGTTACCAAGCTTAGTCTTTGTTCTTTCTCATGCTCGCAAATACATGATAACAAGTTATCGAGTATACTTTTATCTCTTTTTCAGAATCATAAAATCTATATGAAAAAGGAACTCTTTGGAGTCTCCTTTAATCTCTTTTCAGACTCTCTAAATATGAAAAGATTGTTGAACAAGCTTATTTCCTTTCACACTTGTTAAAATGTTAGAAAGGGCATATTTCGAGTGATAGTTTACCCATTTTTTTTCCTCATTGGACTAATTATGAAAAAGGACCTCATTATGCATAACTCTTTAAGCTCTTTTAGAACTCTTTAAAAAAAGAAAATATTTCCCAATGATATTTTTGTTTTTCATGTTCGTTAAAGTGAATTAGAAAGCACATATATTGAGGGGTATTTTATCTCTTTTTCAGTATCATCAAACTATTTAATAAAAAGGAACACCCTATCCATTGTGGTTAGGAGAGTTCTCTTAGGTATATTTTTATACTTTTCTGGACCCTAGAGACTAACCTTATGAAAAATTTCATTATGGAGTCTTATTTACGATCTTTTCAGACTCTATGAACATGAAATGACTATCGAGTTTACCTTCTTTGGGCTCATTAAAATTTACATCGAAGGACCCAAAAATGGGCCGAGCCCCTCCTTCTTTAGTTTCATTAATAATATGTCGATGGAATCATCGTAAGATGAGCTATATCAATCATCTTTTCTCCTCTTCAAGCTTGTAAACTAGAAAGAGGTATTCGCCATTCACGGTGGGGAAGTTTTAGAGGGTTTTTCCATCTTTCTATCTTCATTATCTAGCAGTCATTACTACTTTGAGTAGCCCTTGGATAATGCACATGTTCTATCATCATATATAACAGTCAATTCATCCATTCTCTCTCATAAACCATTGTTCCCATAATAGTTTCGCATTCCACTCATTGGTCCATGACCAATTATTATGGTATTCATCTGAGTTAATGTTGTTGAGTCATGCCATTTGTCGTGCATACTTGTCCAAGGGAAGTTTCTCTGCATCATCCACTTGTAGTCCCAAAGGGTTTTTTCATATTTTTCGTTCATTGAGGGTGGGACCGAAAGGTTCGGTCACTCCCTATGGATTTCTAAGGAACGATTGATCGCTCTCTTTGTGTATAGGTCGCGATCGAGTCTAGAAGCTCATATTTTTGGATTTGGTTTCGATGGATAAGACCTCCGAATTATTTCTAGGGGTTTATCTTTGATACATCTTCCATCATGAGCTCAAGAATCTTATCCTAATAACTATATGGCCTTATTCCTAAATCTCTATAAGAACCAAGCCATTTCCATGGGAAAGGAGGAGGAAAGAGCTAGCAAGGTTACTCTAGTTATTTGGTTTCAAGACTTGGGAAAGGAGCTTCGAAGGAGACCATTGAATCAAATTCTCATTTGTAATTTGTAATATTTATTACTTGATAAATAAAATAAATATTGTATGTTTCCCTCTATCTAATTGTTCATACATGTTTATGTATTCATTGGTAGAGAATTAGTATAATTATATGTTATGATATGCTATTAGATTTGTTGTCAATACACGCATGATTGTTTTTATCTTGTGTAGGATTTCATCTTATTTGGAGGTTTTCATGTAAGAATGAGTTCTAGGAACATCCTTAGTTTATGTCTCTATTCCTTTCTTAGGCGTTGATAGAACCTAAGGGATCTCATCTCCTATAGGGTGCAAAATCCCTACAACACCAGGAGATCACTGCTTGCATGAAAATGTTGCTAAGTTATGTGAAAATAGGATATATGTGGTTAGATAGGACAATATCCATTGATATTGATTGAATAATGCCCAATACCGGTCTCTTCTCGAAGCGAATGGACCCTGCATCTAATTTTTTCTATAAGAAGAAGGAGAAATATATCACCGAGAGTATGAAAGACACATTTCACACATTTTGATGAAAACACGGTATAGATGTCTCTAGCATAAGAGACCCGATGGTAAGGTTTGCGACACAAGCCTTAGCCTACAAATTATTAAGGAAATGAAGAAAAGATTATGTCCCAACAACGATTATAGAGACTACCAAACAATATGTAGAGGGTGTCCAGATCAACTAGGAAACATTTTTGTTGAACCAATTTTTGATTGACTACGAGGAAGTGCAGGACAAGAGGACAAAATTCAACTACTCTTGGTTATTGATCCTAATCACGCTGGCAGATTGAAGAGAGCCAAACGAAAATCATTTTTTGAACATGAAGGAGAAGCCTTACCTATCCGCGCACTATTAGAATCTTTGGTACACTACACATAAGGCACCCCATATGGGCACTAAGATTGCATTCTATATCTACAAGGAAGTTATCATAGATAACATAGAAAATACCCCATGTTTACTACCTTAGTTAGTTGAGGCATATAAGGTAGCAGTGTGGTTTAAGGAAGGGTGCCACCACATGCATGATCAAGAAAATAAATACCTAGACCAATAGTAGATTCTAACATAATATATATTGACAAAAGAAGAGATGGGAAACATCATGGCTGATTGGGACAAAGAGTGGAAGATTCCACGTACAGAGACAGATCCATTGGCACATCCCAACCCATAAGTATACGACATCGATGAGGAGGAATGAGATGAAAAAGGGGACTAAGACAAACGAAAGGGGCCAAAGGAGCCATCACTACCGTCAACATTGTGTAATAACCATAAGAGAAAAGAGCTAGAGTCAGGAAGATTTAGATATTAGTTACTGAAGTGCAATTTTTTTAAGGAAGTCACTATTCGAGCATTAATAGAAGAAAACTTGGAGAATATTAGTGACCAGGTAAAATAATTCATTGACGATGCATTTCAACATGGAACACAACAACCTAAAGAAATGAACAAATAGATGAAGACACAGATGGAAAAATTGCATGAACAATACTAGAGGAACCAAGTCAACAAATAAAAGAGGAACCAATAACCAGTATGAAAAATACTAGAGAGGCTAGATCCATAATCTCTCAGTAGTTGGTAGTCATAGGGGAGAGAAGGCTAATCAAGCTAGAACCAGGTGTAGTGGATTTCCCCATGACTGAGATGCAATATAAGGCCAGAGAATTAGGTCACATAGATCTAGTGCTATCTCAACTACCAATAGATGTGTTGCAGGAGCTATAGATGGGTGAAACACAAGAGTTGAACATACACACCAAGAATACATCTATTGATATAGTAATGCTCATAGTATAAAATGTTCCCTTAAACGAAAAATACAAAAAATTCAAACAAGAGCACAATGAGGCCGCACAAAAAGTAGAAAAAATGTAGCAGGAGTTCGAGTGAGTCTATGAATAACTCTTAGAATAATAGGTTGAGAAGGAGGCCACAGTGGAACATTGGGTCACTAAGATAAGTGAATCCATTCAGGTCTTATGCACACGAATATTGGATCTAAAAACATGCGTGATGTTAGGTATTCCACCTGAAGAGAGGGAGACAACGAAGAAAAATGTGACCAACACGGTTGACATCATAAAAAATATAGAGGTAGAGTGAACACAAATATATAAAGAAACTATGGGTGTTTGGACACAACTGAATGAATACAAGTTCCAAAAGGAGATAAGCCATAGGATTCAAACTGTACAAGTAAAGGTGAAAAAATTACAAGTAGCAATGGGAACATTTCCACAAGAAAAGGTGGTAACTACGATGAACGAAAATGGAAAGCTATATTCAAAGATGGATTATCTAAGAGCATAACAATAGGATCATGCATAGAAGATATAAATTTTTCAAGAAGAATTATAAAAAGTGGCATCGATACTCAAAATGACTCAATAACTCATCAAACATGAAGCTAAATAAGGTGTCGAGAAGGTGTAGGATTGTGTGACAATCAAAACAATTGATCAATTTTTCAAAAAGGAACTGGAGGTCAAGGAAAAATATGCAACATTAAAGGTGACCTTCTATGCATTCATGGAACACTGAAAACATGCATGAGTGGCTTGAGATGAGCCACAGGTGAGTGTTGGGGTCTTGTTGGAGAGGCGTTTTAGATAAGTTCTAGGATTTACACCAAAAAGGATTTCAAAGAGTAAAAGGAAATCATATGTTATACTAGAGTGTGTAACGGAGACAATTCTAAGGAGTGTGACAAAAGGATGCACGATGGAATAATGCACAGAAGGCAGAAAACAATTATAATCCATAGGGGTTGGGGACATCTTTTCCACTTTTGTAACAAGTTTTGGGGGACACTTTGTTCACTTTTGTAATGGGCCTAGCCCTATTGGTATGTATAAATATGTAAGGAAGGAAATCGTGGAGGGGGCGTGCTATATGTGTGTCTGATGGTACATGTGAGTTGTGAATGAATTTTTGTAAGGGAGTCCAGTGGAGGAAGGAATCTGTAGTATGACTGAGGAGTGAACCTGGATCACAATAAAAATGACTAGGCAGGTTTGCGATGATATTACTATTGAATATTTTGTAGCACAGTGCACAGTTGTAAGAAATATATTAATGAATAATATAAGAATCCAATCGTTGTGGATGTAGCCCAATATGGGTGAACCACATAAATCTGTGTGTTATGGTGTGGTTGAAATTTATGTTGTTTTATGTTTTATGTTGAATAAATGGATGATATATGATATTGTAATGTTTCACATAGATTATGGTTGATAAAAAAGTAATTATTAACTATGAGAAGTTCTCGTGTAAGTAAAAGATATGAATGATGCCTCACTTCCCCTTAGCACTGTAGAACCTTGGTTCCTGTAGCCCCTCTATATGTCTTTGGTGAGACGTCACTTGATCTACAAGTGAGGCCGAAAGGGCTGGTATCTAAGGTTTTTTGGGTATTTGATTGATTAACCCCAAGTCTTCCCCCCTTCGCGCCAACACTACTACTAACAAAATCACACTTCTAATTTTGGAACAACACACTAAAATATCATATATGGTCCTAAAGTTAGGGAATGAATGTTGGTTTAGCATGCACACCTATATCAGTCTATATGACTATTTCATCTACCAAGAGGATTATTTTTCCAGTGCCATCAACCACTGCCAAATATGCAATGCATGGGAACTGAAGAAAATTCTAAGTCTACTTTGGTTCATGGATTTGTTATTGGTATATTATGACTTGATATATTTTGGATGCATGAATTCTATCTTTACAAACTACTATTATTGAACTTGTAATATAGGTCATACATGTTTTTAATATGTTAGGGTGTTATGATGAATTTACCTTAGACTTGCAACTTGTATTTCTTTACAAGTAATCATAGTTTTCTATCAACACTTCAATTTGAGCGAGGGTGATACTTTGAACACTACTAAATTTGTTGCAGAAAAAGGTGACCATATTGGTTTCCACGTAGTAGTACTGTGTTACAAATAACATGATACGATTTATAGATCACAAATAGAACCAATAGTTAATCCTTGAAAAACAGTGGTAGGATGAGTGATGCAGGAGCATCTTTCGAAGTCAACTTAGTAGTTGACCTTTAGAAGGTCTTACGAATTTATGAGAGGAAGCTAGTTTGCTCGTTTCTATGGAAGATTGTATTTTTTTTATTTTCCTAAGTTGTCTTAGGTCTAGAACAATTCCAAGTGTGTTATGACAAGAGAGTGTTTTTCCATGTAATGTAGCAAATATGTTTATTTTATATAATAAGTTGAAGGAGTTAGACAATCTAGGATGAGCTAGAGAAAATGAGTCTTATGAACTAAAATTAGAGGTTTTGGTTAGATTTGAGGATATGACCTAATTTTATGATTGAAATCGATCTTTTCTCTTCATTATATAAATAAAAAACCCATAGGTGTGAAAATGAAATAATGGGAGTAATGTTAAGAACCAAACATCAATATAGCATAGAAAAACCTTAGAAAAAGTACTCAACGCTTTGAAAAACAGATAATTTTAGATAATAAGCCTCTTCGAGGGGGAAACCTCATTTTACCCCACTTAAATGTTCAAGTACAAGATGATTCCAAATGAAATTGTCTCCTTGGTATATATAGGAGACTAGGAGGTATAATTACAACTAATGGAATAAAGGCGACATAAATAAAATAACATTACTAATGTAATATGCCCCAATTAAGGGGCAATGAGACAATATTAGGGATTAACATGCCACTCCCCTTGAGACAAGTGTTGTCCACAACACTTGAGTAACTATGGATGCTTCTGTATAAAATACTCATCTTCCCAAGTGGAATCTTTAGCCGGTAGTTTCCTCCATTTAATGAGATACTCTGAAATGGATCTATTCCTCAGCTGGCGAATTCTTGTGTTAGTGATGGCCTCAGACTCCATATGATTTTTTCTACCTCGTCAAGTTCTGGAAATATAGTTTGAACTCGGATCTTGTCGCCTATAACCTTCTTTAAGCATGAAACATGGAAATCTGGGTGTACTCGTGAAGATGTAGGCAACTCCAATTTGTATGCCATAGTACCAATATTTTGCAACACCTTATAAGGGCCATAATAATTTGGTGATAATTTATTATCCTTCTTGGCTTGCTTGAGGGACATCTGTTTGTATGGTTTAGTCTTAAAAACACCCAATCCCCTACTTCAAAACTTCTAACACTACGATGTTCATCTGCTTGTTGTTTCATGCGATTATGTGCCATGGTTAGGTTGTCCTTTAAGATTTGGAGAACTTATTGTTGATTCTCGATGTGATCTTCCACTGCCTGAACCTTAGATTTTTCTTTTAAAGAAGAAGTGATGGAAGGAGGGTGGTATCCATAAAGTTCCATAAATGGTGTCATTTTTGTTGCAGTATGAAAGGAAGTGTTATACCACCATT
>JZKD02S1673902.1:54823-81513 GCA_000966675.3 Picea glauca | reverse complement strand
TATTTGGTGTAGAAGTTCCCTTTTTGGGTGGCATGTTGGCCAAGTATCACTTTTGAACCTTGATTTTGAGGTGGTTATGCTAGACAATCTTTATTCTGTTGTATCTCCCAAGTTTTGTCCCTTCTAGGTATGAAACTTTCTTTTATGTAGTTCTCTGATATTTATTCTCTGCAATTCCATAGGTCTGATCAAAATTGGATGTGCCAAGTGGAATATATGGTAACTTCCCCACAACTTGCCAATTTTTGGCCTTTCCAGTAGATCTCAGTTGTATAGCGTGCCCCACAAACAATAATTGATATGAAATTTTGAAACTTGTACCAAAAATACTACAGACTATCCATGATCCATTAAAACTAGTACCACTCAATTTGGATACTCTAGGAAGAAGTCGTGATTGTTTTACCTGGAACACCATATTGAGACTAGTCAATAGGACTAGTCAGATACCCTATCTTACACAGGGTGTATATACAAATTTAAGATGACCCAGAAGCTAAACGTTCTAAAAACGACACCTTACTAATTTCTGTGAATAGCCTCTGGAGTTCGGGGTTTGAAACATTACAGAAAATGTTTTATAGCGAAAATTCCACAATGACTCAGTTCATAATGATTCCAGAACCCTATCTTATACAGGCTGTATCTCCAAAAATATAAGGCCTTAGGAGATGAAATTTTAACCCAACATACCTTGATCTGTCTACTAAATATCCTCCAAGTCGTTACTTCTGAAACATTGTAGAAAACAAGTTATAGCAAAAATTCCAAGGTGTCTCAGATGTAGCAGCGAAACCCCAAGACCTTGAGCTCCGATACCATATGTTAATAACCAAACATCAATATAGCATAGAAAAACCTTAGAAAAAATACTCAACGCCTTGAAAAAGAGATAATTTCACATAATAAGCCTCTTCGAGGGGGTAACCTCCTTTTACCCCACTTAAATGTTGAAGTACAAGATGATTCCAAATGAAAATGTCTCCTTGGTATATATAGGAGACTAGGAGGTATAATTACAACTAATATAATAAAGCCGACATTAATAAAATAACATTACTAATGTAATATGCCCTAATGAAGGAGTAATGAGCCAATATTAGGGCTTAACAAGTAATGAGAAAAAAAACAATGTTGATGAAAACTTGGTATACTATTCAAATTCGACTATCCTTTAAGTGATTTTATCTCCCAACTTGATTCGTTGCACATTGTTAATAGTATAATTAAGTAAATTCATCATATTCAAAAAAATTCGTGTTCAATCAGATCACGTTTTAAACCCTTTAAATGAAAAGCATGTTTGTTTTCACTAGTGGATCAATGTCTAATGTCTTGGTGGTCAAGTCACAACATAGAGAAGGCTTGAGAGGTTCCTTGTGGGTTGGTGGTCCAGTCTCCCTATGGTTGGGTCATTAAGTAAAGAAGGTTCAATAGGTTTCCCCGGTGGGCTGGTGGTTCGATATTCCAATGGTCAGGTCAAAAATCATAGAAGATTCAATATGTCCCTGGTGAGCCAGTGGTTCGATGTTATGGTGGTCAGTTAGTGGAATGGAGAAGGAGATGCACGTTCCTATTTTTGGTGGTCCGATGGCCAGTTAATTTTTTTTTCAATTGATGGATTTTAGGACTGTTAACTTCTAATTCAGAACTATAGTGTATCTTTCAAATAAAATCAATTTAAAGGATTTGTAGCTAATTGAAGTTGGAACTAAATTTGGTATTAGAGAGGAAGCCAAAAGAAGCTACGTAGAGTTGAGAATTGGGATTTAGAGCCAAATAATAGGAAGAGTAGGTCGAAGAGGAATACTTATTTCTAACACAAAAGTGATTGAAGAAATTGGAAATCTATAGACACAGTTGGAAGCTATGGAAGTTTCCCAAACAAGAGGTGTTGACATAGGAGATGTCGGTGACATAGAGGAAGAATCTCTAGAAGGGAAGGTAGAGATTGAAGAAGAAGGTGTTGAAGAAACATTGGTCATATCTATCATGGGAGTAAGATCCATACCAAATACAGAGGTTCCATTGTTTGATGAGAAATTGAATGTGAACAAATTAATGCACTGGATTAGTTCCATGGAAAACTATTTCAAGTATGAAAATGTAGTATTCAAAAATAGGGTAAAATTTTTTGTGACAAGAATGAAAGGACATGCATTTCTTTAGTGGGATGGAGTACAAGTTGAGATGAAAAACAAAGGAAATAAAAGAATCAAAATCCGGGATAGAATGGTAGCAAATTTGAAAGGTAAATTCATGCCCAATGATTATTAGCTTAATATTTTTAGAAAAATGAAAAATATAAGGTAGAAAGGTAAGATAGTTAAAGAGTACATTGAAGAGTTTTATAGATTAATTATTAGAGCTGCCCATATATAAGAAAACTTAGAAAAGGTTTCTAGATATATTAGTGGACTAAGATATGAGATTTAGGATGAAATTGTCATTTTATCTCCAATAATTGCTGATAAGGCATATTGATTTGCTTTCAAGGAAGAGGAAATGTTTGGGAGGAAACAGAATCAAAGAGGAAGAGGTTAGAGCCGAATACAAGGTAAGGGATAGAAAAGTGGTAGAGGAAGGTTTCCATCTCGACAAGAAGAGGCCGATAGTTCACACCAACAAGAAAAGTTTCAAGAGGTGGTGATTTCAGAGGAAGAAGACCTTATCAAAGAGGTAGGGGTTATCGTATTAGATGTTATAGATGGCATAAATTTGGGCATGTATATTATGAGTTTCCATAAAACACTTCCACAAGTACAGGAAGTACAAATGTTGTTCAGGCTAAGGAAGCAATTGCGAAGTCACATGTGCATGAGAATGCAGTAGAGGTTGTAGAATATTTGTTGATGAAGAGTGTATTTATGAAGTTAGTAAAGGATATTAAAGAACCTACATAGAGAAAGACACTCTTTATAATTATATGTAAAGCCAAAGGTAAATTTTGTGAATTCATTATTGATAGTGGCAGCACTGATAATTTGGTTTCTACATAAATGGTTGAAAATTTTGATTTGAAGAAGACAATACATACTATCTGATACAAAGTTTCATGGTTTCAAAAGGGACATCAATTGTTGGTCAATGAGAAATGTGATGTGGAGTTTCAAATTGGAAGCTACAAGGACAATGTAGTTTGTGACATTATTCCTATGGATGTGTCTCATATTTTGTTGGGTATAACTTGGAAGTATGACAAGAAGGAAATACATGATGGACGGAGAAACACATACAATTTTGAGAAATATGGAGAGAATCATACACTCTTATGATTAAAATATGAAGATGTAGCTAAAGAATTCATCCCTAGCGTATCGGTAGTTAGTGGAAAAGAATTTCTGTAAGAAATTAAAAATGAGGAGGTACCTTAAATTGGTTTCTTTGGTAAACCCAAGGTAATTCTTACTAGCACAAATTTAAATGATTTTCCCAAAGATGTTAAAAAAAATTTGGATGAGTTTGTTGATATTGTGGTTGATGATTTTACAAGTGAGTTACCTCCCATAAGAAGAATCAATCATCACATAGATTTGATTCTAGGGACTAATATTCCTAACAAGAAAACATATCTAATATCTCCAAGGGAGAATGAGGATATTAAAAACATGTACAATAATTGTTGGATAAGGGCATGATCATGGAAATTTTAAGCCCATGTGTCGTTACTACAATGTTAAGTCCAAGGAAGATAGAGGATGGAGAATGTGAACAGATTCTAAGGCCATAAAAAAATTACAATTAGGTACAGATTTCCATTAATCCATATTGATGATTTGATGGATTGCTTGAGTGGTGCTGAATATTTTTCAAAATTATATTTGAAGAGTGGGTATAACAAGATAAGAATTAGAGAAGGAGATGAATGGAAAGCAATTTTTAAAATAAATGATGGTTTATATGAATGGTTGGTAATGCCTTTTGGGCTCACAAACTATCCTAGCACATTTATGAGGTTGAGGAATAAAGTTCTTAAAGAATTTATTGCTAATTTTTTCATATTTTACCTAGATGATATTTTATTCTACATTTAGACTAGAGAAGAACATTAGAGACACATGATATTGGTTTTGAATAAATTGCAAAAAGAAAATCTACTAATCAATTTGAAAAAAGTATAGTTTTGTGAAGAAAAAGTTAGTTTATCTAGGTTTTATGATATCAAGAGATGGATTGAAGATTGATCAACAGAAGTTCAAGTATATAATAAATTTCCCTACCCCAAGGAGTATTTTTGAGGTAAAAATCTTTCATGGTTTGAAAATGTTTTATAGAAAATTTATCAGAAATTTTAGTGGAATATGCACTCCAATTCTGGAGACAATTTAAGGAAGAAAAAAACTATTTAAGTGGACATAAGAAGTTGACAAGGGTTTTATATTATTAAAGAAGAAAATTATAGAGCAACCAATTTTAGAATTTCCATATTTTAATAAAATATTATAGGCTAAATGCCATGCAAGTCGGACATCTATAGGCATCATTCTAAGTCAAAAAAAAAAAAACATATTGCTTACTTGAGTGAACAAATAAATGAGGCCAAAATGAAATATTCTTCATATGATAAATAATTTTATGCCAGTGGTCAAACATTGAAGAAATGGAGACATTATCTCATGCCTAAATCATTTTTCCTTTATAATGATAACTATTCCTTACGATTTATCTGCAATTAAACAAAATTAAGTTAGAGGCATGTTAGGTGGGTTGATGTTTTTCAAATCTTTACCTTTGTTATCAAACATATAATTGGACAATCAAATAAAGTGAAAAATGAATTAAGTAGATTCAATTTAATTTTGCATCAATTTCAAGTGAATATTTTAGGATTTGATGATTTGAAAGGGATGTATAATGATGATGTTGATTTTAAAGATGCTTATGCATCCTGTGAGAGTTAAGAAAGTGGAGACAAAAGTCCAAGGTTAGATTGTATGATACAAGAAGGATTATTATTCAAAGGAAGAAAATTATGCATTCCATGATGTTCCATGAGGGAAAATTTGTTGAAGGAAAATCATAGTGGAGGATTATCAAGACATTTTGGACAACACAACACATTTTCTTAGTTAAATGCATTTTGTTTCTGGATCGGTATGCAAGTTGATGTTAAAACATTTTTTGAAATATGTAGGGTATGTCATCATGAAAAGGGAAGGAGTTAGAATGTTGGATTGTATCAACCATTTCCAATCCCAAACATACCATGGGATTGTTTAAGTATATAATTTTTTGCTAGGATTGACAAGAACTCAAAAGGGTAATTATTCAATTTTTTTCATTATTGATAGATTCTAAAAAATGACACATTTTATAGCTTGTACAAAGACAAGTTATGAAATAAATATTCCAAATTATTCTTTAAAGAAGTAGTCAGAGTGCATGGATTTCCAAAAAGTATTATTTCTGACAGAAACACAAAATTTGTGGGTCATTTTTGGAAAACTCTATGGAAAATGTTAGGAACCAATCTTAATTTTAGTTCATCATAACACCCACAGAATGATGGACAAATAGAGGTGGTAAATAGAAATTTGGGAAATTTTTAATGTGTTAGGTACGTGATCATCCCAAGTAATGAGATTAGGTAGTTTCACATGAAGAGTTTTCATATGATGATTCACCTAATAGAAGCACATGACTAAGTCTTTTTCAAATTTTGTATGGAATGTAGCCAAGGGGAATTTGTGAATTAAGAAATTTAGGAAAACAAGAAATGAGAAGTCTTGAAGGTGAATATTTTTCATATAGTATGTTGGAACCATAAGAGAGACTCAAGCAACAATTTCAGGAAAGAAACAAGTAAAAACATAGAGAATACTTGAATAGGAGACAACTAAATTTGAAGTTGGAGATTTGTTTATCGAACACCTCATAAAGGAAATATTTCCTAGAGGGGAATACAAAAATTAAAACTCAAAGTGTTGACGAAGTTTTCCTAAAATGCTTATGAAATAGAACTTCCAAGTAACATTGGAATTTCTCAATTTTTTAATGTCTCATATTTTTACCCATCAAGAAAGTAGTAGATATTTTAAAAAATGCACCTGTTAATGACAAAATTCATACAATTTAATGGGAGAAACAACCACCTATAGTATATTAGAAAAATATTGAATTATTTTTGGACAAGAAGGTAGTGAAGAAGACAAGGGGTAAAGAGAACTTTCAACACTTTGTCAAGTGAAAAGGACAACCAATTGAGGATGTGATGTGGATGACAACAAAGGAAATTTCTAAGTATGACAAAAGTATTAAAGAAATCACAGAACAAATCCCATGAACATGTATTTTCTTCCCCGGGAGTTTGATGCAAGAGCATCTTTCAAAGTCAACTTAGTAAATGACCTCTAGAAGGTATTAGGAATTTATGAGAGGAAGTTAGTTTCCTCATTTCTATTGAATCTTGTAATTTGTTTATTTCCGTAAGATTTCATAGCTCTAGAAAAATTCCAAATATGTTACAAGAAGAGAGTGTTTTTACATGTAATGTAACAAATATGTTTATTTTAGATAAGCATTTGGAGTTTGAAAATCTAGGATGAGCTAGAGAAAATGAGTGTTAATAACCAAAATGAGTGCTAATAAAAAAAACCCGTGCGTGAAATTGTAGAAGTGTGAGTAATGAGAATATAAGAATGTTGATGAAGATTGGTTATATTTTTCAAATTTGTTTATCCATTAAGTGATATTATCCCCCATATTTATTCATTGCACATTGTTAATGGTTTAATTAATTGAAATCATTGTCTTCAACAAAGTTCCAGTTCAACCGGAAGGGGTCTTAAACCCCTCAAACGAAACAAGTGCTTTTTTCACCGATGCACTAGTGTTAAGTGTCCCAGTGGTTGGGTCATAGAGAATATAAGGTACGAGAGGTTCCCAATGGGCCAGTGGTCCTATGTCCCATTATTTAGGTCAAAAAGTAGAGAAGGTTCGATAGGTTTCCCTGGTGGGCAGGTGGTCTAGTGTCCGAGTGGTTGGGTCACAAAGAAGAGAAGGTTCAATAGGTTTATGGTGTTCTGATGGTCAGTTAACATAATGAAGAAGGAGACATGAGTTCCTATTTCCATTGTTCCAATGGTTGGTTAACAAAAGTTTCAATTGATTTATTTCATAACCATTAACTTGTAATTTAGAATTGCAGTGGATCTTGCAAATAAAATCAAGTTAAAGTATTTGTAGCTAATTTGGGTTGGCATTAAGGAGGTATAATAATAAGAAGGTTAGGGAACCATTGATATTATACAAAGGAAATGGAAAAGGAAAAACAACAAGATGATGTGGAGAATTATGATGATGATCCTTTACACATTAATTCAATTATCTTATCTTGTATTATCTATCTTCTTTTATATTATTTGTGGGTCTTGGTATTGTTTTTTTTATAGTTTGTAGAACTTGTTAGCACTCTGTAATTTGCCCAAGGCTGTAAGGCAGTCACAGATGAAACATTAGAATCACTTTGAGTCTTGGATCTAGCCCTCCACAACTAAGAGAGGGATCTCTCTGTATGATATAGCTTTGTTTGAAGAGAATATTAGGCTAGTTAATGGGTTCAGAATTTGGATTTTAAAATTGGTAAGAGCAGAGAAAAGGAACCATGGGCAATGGAGTCACAAACTGAGATTTAATCAAAAACAAATCCTACAGACAACTTTATAGGGAAAGGTAGGAAAATTACTGGATCTGGTAAAATTAAATGAGATGAAAGAGGAGGAAAAAGAAATGATCAATTTAGCAACAAAGCAATGAAGAATTTTGCCACTGAATATCAGAAGAAAACATTAATATTATACACAGCCAGAAACAGAGTGTATCTTACAACAAATTCTGCTCATAATCTTTTGTCGAATAATAAGGAAAGAAAACATATGGAGACAGAGAAAACAATTTACTGGAGGAGCACTTCACCAATATACTTGACACAAGAATTCTGTAACTGCTGCGACTGTATTATCTGAATTGATGAAAAAACTACAGTTGGCTCTGTGAGCTGCTTCATAAAAAATTAATCATGGTTCCCTGACTGATCAACATTTTTACATTAAAAATCATCTCTATAAATAGGAGAGGTCTCCTCAATAAGTTTTGGAAGTCGATTTAACCGCCTCGGCCAAAAATAGCCACCACTCCCACAAAATTTAGAGCTTTCTGCCATGAAAGATGGACCGGTTTTCTGCAAAAAAGGGGTCCGAGCAGACGTGATTTTCTCTTCAATGATGACACCTGGGAAAAACATGAAAGAATTTATTGTATATGGGCATGTTCTGGAAAAAAAACCGCCTTCGGTTTCTCCAAATTTGTCCCCAGCTAGTCGTGACAGCTCCTGCAAGATCGGGACTGTAACGGAAAATTGAAAATCTGGAAAAATAGGCCTCGAAGATGTCTTTTATTCGCCTGTCTCATAGCTCCTTCGAAAAAAATGAAAGAGGTTTTTTCTCTTCAGCCTGTGATGAGAAAAAACCTCTCTCGTATTTTTAAAATCCGTCTCTGTTTTCCCAAAAATCGATCTGAAAGAGGACGTGGTAAAACAGGCAAAAATGGCAAGACAAAGGCAAAAGTGGTTTTTTTCATAAAACACAAAATTCCGGACCCCCACTCGTTAAATTTCGGACGGTGAGGGGGGGTTCGGAACTTTTATGGGCCATGGATTGGTTTTGATGTGACGCGTGATTAAATGGATTAGCAAGAGGTTTAATGAGGATTCCGGACCCCCCTCTCGTTAAATCTCAGAAGGTGAGGGGGGGTCCGAAAAGTTTATGGAGCATTGATTTATTTGTATGATATGGATGGAGGGGCGTGTTGAGGTTTGAGGGAGCGGGAGTTTTGATGGGAGTGGAGGGTGACGTAGGGGTGAGGTGTGAGGGGGGTGAGTGGAGTGTTGAGTGGAGTGTGACGTGAGGGGTAGGTGTGAGTGGGGTAGGGTAGACTTAGGTTGGTTTTGTTTTTAATATTATTTTATGTTATTACATGTTTGTTTGTTTTTTAATTTTTGTATTTTGTAATTTATGTTTTATTATATTTATTTTATTTGTTTTATTATATATTTTAATGTTTTAATATATATATGTTTTCTAATGTTTTTATCTTAATTTGTTTTATTGCTTTTTATGATATATTTTATTAATTTGTTTTTTATTATTTTTGTTTAAATATTTAATATGTTTTTATATTGTTTTGGTATTTTATGTTTGATTTTTATATGTTTTTGTTTTTTAATTTTATTTATTTTTTGTTTATTTTAAATTGTTTTTAATATTTTTATTTAATCCAAAAACTAACTTAGTTGCTAACTTAGGTTTTAACTTAATTATTAATTAATTAATTAATTAATAACTAGTTATYTATTAGCTAGTTTAACCTATACTAACATTATCAGTAATCTAACTACCTTTATGGTTATTTTGTTCATCCTAAGTCTTGTTTATTCATGGATGGGTGGTGGGAAAAGTAGTCAATGGAGCCACAGGACAAGGGAGTGAGGGTGCAGTGTGTATGAAGGATACAACAGGGTGATGGGGGATCGAGTGAAAAGAATGGAGGGAGGAAACGGGATCAACCGAGCCATACTTTGTCATCATGGGAGAAACGCCAAATCAACAGTCGAAGAATCGAGTCGCCTATAATTATAGGACCCAAACATAACTTGATATTTTTCTTCTCATTTTTTTTTCAAAATTTGTCTGAACAATGCATTAGAATCACAATTTTGAAAAAATTTACATTGTTGGTGGAAATGTATACTTCACATACGATGCCCTTTCCCTCAATTGATATTTTTCCTCTAGTAATAATGTTCATCTTTAGTTTGTCCCTCTTGTCTACATTCTCGTGACCCTCCATGTGTAGTGAATTGTGGGCCCCTCTTATCTGTCTATGTTGACTAGGCCACTCTCATTTTCCTGCTCATGACCCTACTACCCATAAGCCTTTCCTTTTTTTGATATTGTTTGTGGGTTTTGGTATTGGTTGTGGAACCTGGTGTTTTTCTTCTCATTTGTTTTGAAAATTTGATTGAATAATGCATGAGAATCACAATATTAAATGAATTAATGTTGTTGGGGGGAATTTCTACCCCATGTATGATTCCCTTTCCCAAAATTATATCTAAGAGGAACTGAACATTATTTTTCATTTCAATACCATGGATTTATATCCATATTCCTATACAAATATTTTAGTACAAAATAAATAAAGGAATATATATTATTTTTTCAAAGTTGCTTGAAATCCATGAAAACAATAGGGAACTTGGTCATGAATTCATATTGGTTTCTTTAGGTTATTTTTTTTGGCATCTTTGAGATAAAATAATATTCAAGTGGATCTTGGTGATATAAAAAAAATGTATCTTCATGTCCAAGGATTCATCTGAGTCACTTATCATGGACCAAATGATGTAGGATCTATTAAATCAATGCATTCAACACATACATCAACAATGCCCAATCAAAATGAGAAATCCAAAGAGGGTAACACTTTCATGGATTTGTGCATGTCTTAGTCACCATGAATTTGTAGAAATATCAAGAATGCTTCTTCTCCTCAATATATACTCCAATCTCCCTTCTTGTAGGTCCACTCCTCTAGTGTCTTTGGTTCTCACATGGACTACACATAGGTGGATTTTCACTATGATTTTAAATCTTGTAAAAACCAACATCAAGAATGGTTCCCACAAAAATATCGTCACCATGGGAAGAATATAGTCAGCCACTACATAATGGATCCAAAATAACAATAATAGATATGCCCATATTTCATGTGTTACAAGTATTTATAAATTGTAGGAGGAAATGTTTGGGTATGGATACAATCACCATCATGCTACTCAGAGCTCTATGCTAGGAAACATCTTTCCTTGATCAAGTGCTTTAGCTTCTTAATGAACAAATAGTACTCATGTTAAAATCTCTTCCATGCATATACAAACTCCCAATAGTCATATTATTTTCCTTTATGAAGTTTTCAAGAGACTTTCTCCTCCACTCATATTTTCACCCATTCGATCTTAGTTTGAGTTTTCACGGGCCTGCCATATGCATCAAGAATTTCCTCCATGAAAAATGCATTCTCATAACCTATTACTTAGGCTTGGATTCTATTGAGGCTTGCATCTCAAACCAAGTCATTCTTGGATAGCATCATTTCTCTGTGTCCATTCCAAAAGACACCACCACATAAATCACTCTTAGAGAAACCAACAAAAGCATCGATTTGAATTATCCTTCATTGAATCACAACATCCAAACAATTTGGGACTACAACTGCATCCACACCTATACTAATGTATAAGGTAATACAATGTTGAATCACTCTTTCTATAGAGTGAAGGTCAATCAGAGATTTGATACCATACATACAAATAAATCACAGGTAGAGAAGTAAAAAAAACACAAAATAAACATTAGAAATTCATCTTGGAAACCCTTCAAGAGGAAAACTGACATCAAAGTATATATTCATTCTCCTTAGCCAATCTAACAAAAACAACCACTTGAGGAATTTTACAATGTAGTATGCTAAACCTTTAAATAGGCTTAGTCACATTTACAACATGGGAGAATACCATGGGATTGTTAACTACCAATGGTAAACCCATCATTTGAGTAAATCAAGATTAATCTAACCACTCTTTTATCTAGTCAATATTAACCTACCATGGTGTTTATAAGGAATATTTTATGGTTTTTTGGTGTTTAGGGTTACTTTTCAATGATTCAGACTGTGGATAGGTGGCCAATAAATGTTATAAGACTTGGTATTTTCATGTTTGGCATGATAGAGTGGACGGTTTTGGTAAAACGTTTTTAATTTAGATGCTTACTAAATTGAGTTACTAGTTGACTCAGTCTTCGAATGAATCAACCACTAGTTCTAAATGGTTTTTCTAGAAAAATGATTAGCCTTAGTCTATTTCGATTAACTCCATTAAGTCTAAAAAAATTAGTTTTCATGAGTTCTAAACTAAATATTTGGAACTTTCAAATTCAAACCAACAGTGGTTGAATTTTAATGATTTAGGTACAAATTCAGATGCCTTAAGGACTTCCAAAAAGACAGATTAGAGCAGTAAGAGAAATCCATATAAAAAGAGTATTCTTGTACAAGGAATCATTTAAGTATTTTTGATATGAAAATTTCCCATAGTCTCTTGTAAGTTTAGGTTTATCTCTTTTTCTTGGCTTTGATGTTCACAAGGCTCCAAGAGGAAATAATATCTTCCATTCTTTCTCTATAAGGGTCTCTTACTGTTAGATAATCCAAAATACAAATATCATAGTTTATAAAGTTAGAATAAAATGATTATTAATTTAGAATATTAAATTAATAATCTAGAATATTTGATTAATAAATGGAGAAATACAATATTGTTGTAAAAGACATGACTCTAGAAAGGTGTCGTATCTTAGGCTCTAAATTAGGAGTATTGTTATAATATTGTTAAGATAGCATTTATTGTAAATGGACACTTGTTTATTTAATAAGTGATCCATATCTAGAGTTTGTTAGGACATTTAGCTTATATATAGCTCATTGCAAGAGTATTGTGTTGTTCGGGTGTAAACTCTTGCAAAGTCTCTTATGTAATTTCTTTTCCTATTGAATAAAAGTGTGTGTTTGAGGACACTTCTGTCATTATTGTGGTATCAGAGCTCCAGTAATGAAGTTGAATTGAAGAGGAGATTATTTTATCAGAAGAGATCCCAACACTATAGTCAAAAGAAAAATGCGGGCGCATTTCTTCAGTAAATTGGTCAGTTAAATTATTTTTTTTTAAAAAGGGAAAATAAATTTTTGTTTGCAATTTTTCATTGTCAATCTGTTGCCTCCGAATTCAATTTCTACAATTGTTGCAAACCACGATTTTATCAGAACAATTTATAAAAAATTATAACCTCCCTATGTGTTTTCCTAATGAATGCGTAAGCTGCAGTTGTTTCAATTTCCCTGCAATATTTTTTAAATCTTTCCTGCAAAATCTCATCCGATTCTGTATCATTGTGAGATTTGGATAAATAAAATGGTAAAAAACCTTCAGCATGACTTCGCATATATGAAACAACCATTTCTTGAAGTTCCCTGTGATAGTATGTATTAGCGGGCTCTCAACAATATTGTCAGGCCTGAGTTCTACGCCGTTTTTGGATCTTTTTTACAATATTTATAGAATTGTTACAAAAATCCAAAGCACAGACAGAGAGATAGCATCTAAGATCCTGCGTTGGTGAAGCTTATTACTTCATTGGAAAACCTCGATTTCCCTTGGAATGCCTGCGATGGACTGGAGCGACCTGTGTGTTTGAATTATTGGTTAAAATACGTTTGTAAATTCATGTACAGTGGTGGGGTGATAGAGGCTCGAACTCTCGACCTCAGTGGTTTGATTCAATGTGAAGTTTGTTGGTGCAGTGAGCGTGGATTATAACTGTTAGGCGAATTAATAACTGGTGTCTTCATGTAATTTTTATTTAAGATTTTAGATGCTGGAATCCATGGCCTAAGACTATTTGAGTTTGAGTTTTGTACACAAAGCATCAGAGATTGAAATAAAGAAAAATGGAAGGGGGCATGGTGGTCAGCGGGCTGAAGCAAGGCAGGGCTGAGATCTATGAAGGGCATATTACTGCATATGTGATATTGGCATGCATAGTTGTTGCTACAGGAGGTTCGCTTTTCAGCATGGATTACCAATAGATATAGGTGAACAGTTTGCAATTAGTTGACAGTTGCAGTTTGATGTAATAACATTAATGCATGTATAAATGTGTGTGGAAAGATCGTTGGTATTTCAAAATTAAAGATGGATGCCCAAAAATCTGTATGTAATCATGTCAATAGTGGATTAAATGCATAACCAACCAGTTGAGAAGTTGCAGATCGTAAGGGAGTTCGAAGCATTATGAATGGAACGTTGGAACGTTGTTTTGAATAAGCTTTGAAATAGTTGACATCAATACGCGTCCATGATGTCGCCTCAACACCAACAAGAACAGATCTATATTCTCCAACAATTTTTTATTTGAATGGCTTTGCGAAATTGTTGTGGTATATGAATTTTTTTTTTGATGTTGCACCCTACAAACTTGTATTTCTATACTATTGTATTGTGAGCTGAAGGATCAACAGAGAAAGCAATTTTTATTTTTTTTTAAAACAGTGATAAGCAGTTCAAATATTCTTTTGGAGGTAACAAAAATTTTGTAACTCAAAGTAATTTTTTTTTTACTTTGAGGGGGGGAAAATTGCTAGAGTATTGTAAAGTGTAAAATTTTGAAAGCTCCTTGGAATTTGACTAGAGCCCAGTGCCAAGCTCAGTCATTTTTCTCTTGTTTCAACGACTATACGAGGGTCAAGGCCAAGCCCCGATAGATCGTTTCTTGTGTCATGTGTCTGGTGTGTTTCTCATCTTGATATCTCTTTACTTGATTCCTTTTTTGGTGCGTATAATCAACAACTACAATGTCGAAATTAATTAATTTGTTCTCCGACTCTGATAAACTTGAAGGCACAAAATCATACAAGACATGGAAACGTCTCATTGAAAGCACTCTCATTTACAATGAACTTTGGTGTAATATATGTAATGAAGATACTAAGCCAACTAAGTCGACAGATGCAGCTACATTAGCAAAATGAGAATTTAAAAATGCCAAAGCATTAGCACTTATTAAATATCCAATTAATGATGAGATGTATGTTCACATTGAAAATACTACTGATGCATGGTCTGCTTTGAAAGTTTTTATAGATTTATTTGATACTCAACCTGAATCAAAGAAAGTTGATCTTCAATTAAATTTGCTTCAACAAAAATTGACTGAAGAAGATGATGTACATGAATATATTTCCAGACTTAAGAACATTAAGCAGGAAATACTAAACATTGTTTTTCAAGCAGTGGATGATAGTTTCATGACCACAATTTTAATCGTTGGATTTCCTTCTTTGTATACACATTTTTCTGGAAACTTTACAAGTAACTGGCAAGTTAGACAAGCTTACATTTGATGAACTAAGTGAACTATTATCTCAACACAACAAAACTTTTGGAAAGAAAAAACAAGTTGGAGAAGATGTTTTTTTCACATAAGCAAGTACAAGTAAGTATTCAAGTGATAGTTATAGCAACAGAGGAAGAGGAATATTTGTAGAAGGTCGTGGTCGAAGCCAAAGTAGAGAAAACAATTTTCAAGGTAGAGGAAACAGTCAAGACAGAGGCAACAGTCATGGAAGAGGGTATTTTCAAGGAAGAGAAAAAAATCAAGGCAAAGGATATTTTCACGCAAGAGGAAATAGTCAACGCAGAGGCTATTTTCAAGGCAACAGTCAAGGCAGAGGACAAACTCCACACAGAAATCAAAGTAGGGGCAGAGGACAAAATTTCGACAGAGGGAGAGACTTCAGTCAAATTGTTTGCAGAAGGTGTAACAAAGTTGTTCATTATGCATAAGATTGTCGAACTTCCATTGATAAAATCTCCAAGTTTCATCAAAACAGAACACAGTTTGCAAATGATCGAGATGATGATGATTCAGAATATGTGTTTACCTCATCTTCAACATTACAGATTTCCACTGATTTTCAAAGTGATTATGAAGATTCTTAGATTTTAGATTCAGGAGCATCTCAACACATGACTTTCAGACATGAATTCTTTTAGAATTTTCAAGAATGCCATCTTAATTCAGTTTTTCTTGCAGATGATACCAAACATACTCCTTATGGAAGAGGAGTAGTTAAAGTTTATTTACCTGATATTGGAGAACGAATGATTTCAAATGTATGGTATGTACCCACCTTCAAAAAGAATTTGTTGTCTTTAGTCACAATTCGACAAGTAGGACATCATGTGATTATGGAAGATGGCTTAGTTAAGATTAATTCAGTCAAACAAAATAAGAAAACAATGATGACAGGTTATGAAGATGGAAAATTGTTAAGGATGAAAGGAACGGTTATTCCAAGACATTCAGACTTTGTAGGAACAATGAGTACATGTATCTCCCCTATCAGATTGTGGCATGTGAGATATGGACATCTCAACTTTGAAAGTCTCTCTCAACTGCAAAAACAAGGGATGGTTAAGGGACTTCCCACTTTCAAAAATTAAACTTCAAAATTTGAAGCATGCATTTATGGAAAACAAAGTCGAGAAAGTTTTTCAACAAGTTCATGGTGTGAAAATGAATGGTTGAAACTAGTTCACAGTGATGTTTGTGGACCCTTAGAAACTTCTTTCGGTGGTTGAAAATATTTTTTACTCTTTGTTGATGATTTCAGTAGAATAACTTGGGTTTACTTCTTGAAGAAAAAGTCAGAAGTATTTGAAAATTTTAAGATTTTTCAACAACTTGTTGAAAACAAAGTTAAAGAAAAGATAGGCACACTCAAGATAGATAATGGCGAAGAATTCACTTCTAATGAACTCAACACTTATTGCACAGACAATGGGATAACAAGACATCTTACTAATTTCTACACTCCTCAACAACATGGAGTTGCAGAATGAATGAATCACACTTTGTTAGGAATGGCAAGATCCATGTTAAGTTTTAAAATGTTAAGTTCTACATATTGGGCAGAAGCAATCCATACAACTATCTACTTAAGGACCAGATCTCCAATTTCTTCTTTGGATGGAATCACACCTTATGAAGCATGGTTTGGTTTCAAACCTCGAGTTAAACATCTTAGAGTTTTTGGATCAGTATGTTATGCCTTAGTTCCGAAAGAAAAACAAACTAAGCATGACTCAATAAGCTTGAAATGCACAATGATTGGGTATTTTGATGAGAAGAAAGGGTATCAACTTTTGTCCAATGAAAAATTTATTGTGAGCAGGGATGTAATTTTTTATGAAACTGAAAGTAAAAGTGCTGAAGAAATAGAAAGTCTTCTTCAAAAGTTAGAAACTAAAGGAAATCAAAGACAAAGAAAACCAAATTCACATAATTGGTATGAACTTGATTTTCCTTCATCTGAAGATGATACATCCAGTCAAGTTACTTCGAAAACATCATCTGGGTCTTCCCACAGTTCATCTGACTCTCCTAGTAGTAGCAGTTCATCTGACAATGATTCTGCACCTCCAGAATCTTCAACTAATCGACGAACGTCAGTTTACATTGATCCAATTTCCAATAATGGTAATTCAGATCCCCAAACCAGTGAACATCAACTACTAAAATGGGAAGTTCAACTTTTGAAAGATGTAAGTCCTGATGAGCAGAATAAAACAGGAACAAGGGGATCACACAACAATGAAGGGAATTTTGTCTTGGAAGCAAATGATTTTACTGAACCTTCCACATACAAAGAAGCAGTAAAACATAAAGAATGGAAATAGGCTATGGTTGAGGAATATCAAGAAGTAATTGATAACAACACTTGGAAACTTGTTGATTGTCCTACAGGTGTTAAACCCATCGAATGCAAATGGGTTTACAAAATTAAATACAACCAACATGGCAAAATTGACAAGTATAAAGCATGACTTGTGGATAAAGGTTTTGAGAAGCAGGAAGGCATTGATTATGAGGAAACCTTTTTTCCTACCGCTAAATAGAATACCATCCGATTAGCACTTGCATTGCCTGCTCAGAAAGGTTGGAAAGTTCATCAAATGGATGTAAAAAGTGCTTTTCTCAACGAAGACTTACAGGAAGATGTATATATAGAACAACCACAAGGTTTTGAAATTGCAAGGCAGGAACATAAAGTCTGCAAATTAATTAAGGCTTTATATGGGTTAAAACAAGCTCCCTGAGCTTGGTATACCAAAATGGATGAATATCTTAAGAAGGTTGGTTTTCAATGCAGTGAATCTAATGATACTTTGTATATCCGTCAACAGGGTCCTTATATGGTTATTCTTATTATGTTTGTAGATGATTTTCTCATTGCAGGAAACAATGATGATCATATAGAATAGGTGAAAAAGGAGTTACATGCAGGTTTTAAGATGACCATTTTGGGACTCCTTCACTACTATCTTGGCATTGAAGTATTCCAATGTCCACATCATATTTGCATTTCTCAAAGTAAGTATGCAGCAAAAATTCTTCAGTGGTTTGGCATGCAAGATTGCAAACCATCTCTTACCCCTATGGAACAAAACTTGAAACTTTCAAAATTTGAAGGGGGGGAATTGGTAGACAATACTATTTATAGACAGTTGATTGGCAGCTTGATTTATTTGACAACCACTCACCCAGATCTATCTTATGCAGTCAGTATTCTTTCCCTTTTTATGCAACAACCACGGGAAAACCACTGGAATGTAGCCAAAAGAGTTATTCAATATATCCAAGGAACAAAAGATTTTGGTCTTCTTTACAAAAATACTAAAATTTTTGTACTTGGTGGATTTTCAGATGCCAACTTTTCCAGAAGTATTGATGATCGGGCATCAACATCAGGTTATTTAATGAATATGGGTTCAACAGGAGTGTCTTGGAATTGTAAGAAACAAGCTACAGTGGCTACTTCTATAGAAGAAGCAAAATACATCTCAGCATGGGAAGCAACATGTGAAATTGTTTCGTTACGCAGGATTTTACAGGACTTGGGCATTTCTCAAGAAGAAACTACATCATTATTCATCGACAGCCAGTTAGCCATTAATCTTGCCAAGAATCCATTTTTTCATTCAAAGACAAAGCACGTGGACACCACGTATCATCATATCAGATCACTCATTGCAATGGATGTCATCAAGCCAATTTATTGTCCTTTAGAAGATCAGATCTCTGACATTTTCACGAAACCTCTTGGTAGAATAAAATTTACTAAGTTCAGGGATGAAATTGGTATCTGTTGTAATGTATCTTTGGATCATAGGGGGGGATGTTAGATAATCCAAAATACAAATATCATAGTTTATAAAGTTAGAATAAAATGATTATTAATTTAGAATATTAAAATAATAATCTAGAATATTTGATTAATAAATGGAGAAATACAATATTGTTGTAAAAGATATGACTCTACAAAGGTGTCGTATCTTAGGCTCTAAATTAGGAGTATTGTTATAATATTTTTAATATAGCATTTATTGTAAATGGACACTTGTTTATTTAATAAGTGATCCATATCTAGAGTTTGTTAGGACATTTAGCTTATATATAGCTCATTGCAAGAGTATTGTGTTGTTCGGGTGTAAACTCTTGCAAAGTCTCTTATGTAATTTCTTTTCCTATTTAATAAAAGTGTGTGTATGAGGACACTTCTTCCATTACTTACTAAAGGGCCTCCCTTATTTTCTTTTCAATACAAAACTAGGTTGATGTGTATTCCTGTGATTCTATTTGAGATGAGGAGAAGAGATTTCGACTATGGATAGTGATTTACAACAATTCCCTTTTCCATCTAGTTATTCAAGTCATAAACACTAGTGAGGAAAGTAGAAATATCCTATAAATTCATTTTCTAAAGATCAAAAATTTGGATTCCAAGGGTTGTAAGACAATGTTTCTTTATTAGTGATTTCCAATAATTCTGTTTTCATCTAGTTATTAAGGGCATAAACAATGGTAATTCAAGTAACGATCTCGTATTAATTCCTTGTCCAAAGACCGAAAGTTTGGATTCCAAAGGGTTTCAAGCCAATATTTTATTTATTAATGTCACTATCATTTCTCCAAGTTTTTATTGGCATCATTAAAACATTTAAAATTTAGAATAGTTTATGTATTTTGGGAGAACAATTTTGATCAAATTTTCTACTTTAATCAAGTTCCTTAAACTACTTGTTTTATCTGTATTCCCTAAACCCCTAAATTCCATGAGATGGATTTCATGATTTACTTGATTTGGTGTTTTCATTAAATCCATTTAGATTACTTGAAAAGTTGTACAAATTGAAGTGCTTTTCAAGGCCTACCACTTAACCCCTCTTTCATTTACTATTGTATTTACATCAAGAGTAGGGGTTTTGGATTTCCTCTTCTCTCTTTCAAGTGGTATTTGGAAAAAATCCTCTTACTGCCTCATCTCAAAGGAGGGTTTTGATGCACTTTGGGCCTTGGACTCTCCTTTTGTGAGATTGTTTTTGATAACTATGTGACACTTTTGGGATAAGATATGGATGTTGACCATGACATGGTGTTATCTCCTAGAAGGATTGCTACTAGACTTTTCCTCATTTTTTCTCTCACTAGCACTAAACTATACAACTATAGAACATTTTTGGAAGCATGCTAAAATATACACCCAAGGTTTTTGACTACATTCTATGCCTGGAAGTATTCTATAAATATACCAAAGTATATACCTAGCTAGGCAACATGTTTGCTCGATCCTTTGCATTTTGGAAAGTCCATCTCTATATTTCATGTGGGTTAGGGGATCCTTATGGAATAGCTTCAAATTATCAAATCTATACCTTTTCAAGAAACCCATATGTTGTACATTTTGATCCACTTTTTAATGATGGTCAAAGATAATGAACTTCATTTGGATTTAATATGAACCTTGTTAGGCCCTCTGGTCTCGAAATTTTGATCTAGCCACACATAATTTTCCAAATTATTTACAATGTAATAAGGAAAGTATACATTAATTTATCTAATATAAATATTAAATTCTCTTTTTTTCAAAGGGAACAAGTATGCAAGTGAATGGAAGTAACATTGAAAGCACCGAGTCAAGGATGCTCTTCTCTCAAATTCAATCAATGACAGATATCCATGAGTTGTTACCTTGAGCTTGATTGAAGGTGACAAATAGGACACTCTACTGCTCATTGTTGGCTGAAATAATATAACTATTGTAATCATTTCCTTTTCCTATTCTTTTCCATTGAATACCAAATATTTATCACATGGTTCATGAGTGCCAACACCTCTATGCTTCATATGGCCATTGCACTTTAATAATCTAGGTTCACAAAATCCTAACCAATTAACCTAGTGGAGACCATGACAGTGTTAGAATACTGAGAGGGGGGGGGAGATGAATCAATATGAGCACTTTATACCACTTTTAACCATAATATATATTCTTTCACTTTATCAACAATGTTCAACAATTGATCATCAATGTATCATCTATGATTGCATTCAATATATATATCAAAAGAATGTAATAATCAACAACATCACATCAAAATCACATTAAGAACACAGTACACCAGTATTTATGTGGAAACCCAAATGGGAGAAAACCACAGAATGATTTCTTATATAGATAGATAGATAGATAGATAGATAGATAGATAGATAGATAGATAGATAGATAGATAGATAGATAGATAGATAGAGATATATATCAAGAATTCATTCCTAGTAAGCACCAACTTCCAAATTTTGTAGCTGCAACTATAAGGAGGCTACAACCCCCTATTTATAGACTCCAATATGAAGGAAGCTACAACTCCCTGAATTCTCTAGCTCCAACCAAAAGGAAGTTACAACCCCCTCGGTTCTCCAGATCCAACCAAAAGGTGGCTACAACCACCTAGTTCTCATGCTCCAACCTAAAGCAAGATCCAACTCTCTGATTCTCCAGCACCAACTGGAAGGAGGCTATAACCCCCTTTCCTTTCCCTGTCTTGCTTCCCTAAAATATAAGTGTAGACCAACATTCATCGACTCTGCCACTATCAGTTCCACTAACTCTTCCACTGTCATTGTCATTGTTACTGGCACTATCACTGCCATTGTCATTGTCATTGTTACTGGCACTGTCACTGCCACTGTCATTGTCATTGTCACATCACGGTCATTGTCATTGTAAAAGTCACATAAACCTGTCCAACCTGTCACTGTATCATCCACAAAACCATATCTACTCTCGTCTGCATGCACCACATGCCAAGATCGCCAAGATAATATCTCAAACCATATACCCAACATCACCAACAAATGGCTCTATTAACCATGTACCAAACATGTACATAAACCATTTTCCAACCCCGTACATGTACATCAATATGTACCAACCATGTGACAACCATGCATATCAAAACCTGTACCATACCACATACCATACCATGTACCAAAAACCATATGCCAAGAAATGTATCTCAACCATATACCACATCAAGCATCAATCATGTACCATATACCATACCAACAACCATATGAAAATATGTACCATTTCATAAATGAATCATCTCAATGAACTAATGCATGTACATCATGCATACATCACCATACAACATGAACATCCCTCAACCATGTACAATAAACTCAAATATATGAACTATAATAACCATGTCATATGTTGTACTAGTCACAAGATTTCTCTTTACTTAGCCAACCAACCCACATATACCATATCCAAGTACAAGACCAACCATACCAAGAGTGCCTCAAGCATTCACCACATCATAAGAAAAAATAGCCATCAAAACAAGAATATAACCATTCCAGAACTTCAGTTGACCTAAACTTGTAGGATGTTGAACTATGTGCTTGCTTCAGACTTCAGGGACATGGTACTAAAATTTACCCTAATTTTCAAGTTCCTCGCCAGATAGACATAAGGAAACCCGTGAGTACCTCACTAGAAAGGTTTAGTGAAACAAGAGAGGGCCTCTCTAGACAATTATAGTGCAACCCACGAGGATCTCATTAATTAGGGTTTTTCAAAAACCCTTTCCTTCTATAGCTTCGAAACATTTACACTTTTCCTGCAACTTCTTCATTTCTTAAGACTGCCCATTACATTTACCAAATTACCAAAACTAGACCATCACCATTTTATAAGATAGATATTCAATTTAAGTTCATGTGTCCAAATGGCAGGGTCCTTGATGTGTATTTATACTTTTTCTAGGTAACCCCTCTCCTTAATTTGGGGATTCTATATATCACTTTTACAACCACTTTACCCCTTTGAATAATTGACTTGTAACCAACTAGGGATTCTTAACCCTTCCTTGGGGCTTCCAAATTCATAAGGCCATGTCTCCCTAACTGTGAGGAACCACGTGGTGTTCCACAAATCACTAAAAATGGCATGATGATTACTATCCATCTATGAGTGTATTTCCTGCAATTACATTGTCCTTCATGACCAAAATCCTCAATAAAATTTGGGTACCATAACCACACCTTCGGGGATACATTTATACGACATCAAATGTACCCAATTAACTCACCATCAATCTCGATCATACAAATGTAAATCATTTGTCCAACATCTATGGACATCTCCAAGGGTTGAAATCAATCCATAAGGGTTGACATCAATGAAAACCAGTTTTCCAACAATCTCTTCCTTTTTCATTGATGGCAACACCAACATTGATGCTCCAATTCTCATTCTCCCTCTGTGACCATTGCTCCTTTGTAATGTCCCCACTTTGGGACATCATCACAGGGCAGAGATTTATGATGACCAAAGCAGCCAGATGGATGCTAGAGCGAGTACAGGAGTATTTGAGAGGCATTGTGGGGTCCATATTGCATTGATGATCATATTCCATCATTATGAGCCATTCCACACAGGTTGGCTTTGGTTTTGTTTCATTTCGACGATTTCCATGATTTTGACTATTTTGAGCTATAAGTTAATGGAATTCACTGAAGAGGTCATTTTGGGCACATTACTTGGAGGAACCTCTCAGTGTAATAGCTCATTGGAATCGGGAGCAACAATACAGGATGGGATGGCTAGAAGTGACTTTCAGTGGCCAAGGAATCCACAAGGAGAGATAAGGAGCTTTTCAAAGGTAAAAAGGTTAATTAATTAATTAAAGTGATTTAATTAATTAATTAAATATTAATAACTTGAAAGTCACTTTGGAGGGACAAGGTGAGCCAAAATGTATAAATGAAAGGCAAGGGTCTCTTCTCAAGGATTCATGTATGATCTTATTTTGATAGCTGGCTATAGCTAGTGAGCCCATCACTTGGGGGTTTTGAGGGTTTTGACTTAACAAACCCTAGAGGACGATTCGGTGGTGAAAGATTACACCTAGCTTGTCCCAAGCTTGGTCTCGGAGATGAAATAATCTCCCACACCATTCTAGTTCCAGATCTACTCAGTTGCAAGGGGATTCTACATCAGTTTCATGTGCAAATAGAGAGAGGGCACACCAGTTGAGGGTTTCCAACAAGAGGGGTGCACCATCCTTGGATAGAAATTCATTGTAGGAGATTGGCAGGGTTTTTGGAGATTCCATCACTTGGGTTCTTCTTCCAGGGTTTTCACCATCATTCCTAGTGCTTTCTAAGAGAGTTTCATGGTTCAGGTTATTTCTTAGAGCAGTGGGACGAATTGAAGAGAAGGAGGGCGTTTCTGAGATTCAAATGTAGTCGGTTTGGAGGAGTTAAACTTCAGATCTAACCCCGAGAATTCACCTAGTGACTTGCAGTGTCCCGATCTATATTTCTGGAGAGTTTCAGAGAATTTGGAGGCCTCCTTCATCAGGGATGAATTATCTAGGGCTTCAGTCATCTAGTGGGGCACACCATTCAGTGGAGGAGTTCATATCTACAAAGGTTGAGAGGGATTTTAGAGATTCGGGCACCTGGGTTGTTCTTACCATCACTCGATCTACTGTTTGGCATCTTTCTGGAGGTGATTGGGCATATTTGGCACCAGGGCCGAATTGTTGAGGAGCTTCAGTAATCCAGTAGAGCGTGGCATCTTCCAGCAGTGAGGGGTTTGGCACTTGGCATTGGTATTCATCTCTTATCCAGCCTTTGGAGGCTTATTTTGTAATGTTGGGAGCATTTTTTAGCAGCTCATACTTTTTATCTATTGTCTATCATCTTGGCCATCTATTAAGCATTTCAGATCGACATCTCCATTCTAGCAGGTTCTTCTATTTTATGAATAAAGAAGATTTGTGATGTTTTGGCTTGTCTATCATATTGCATATGGTTGAGGTATGTTTCATGGTTGTCTATTCTTGTTATTTGATGAATACACACATATAAACACAAGTAAACAATAGATCAACAAACTGCTTGATGAAATACCTCACTCAGAAAAAGTTTTAAAAGGACACCAAAATAGTGATGATCCTTGCATAATGGCTTGGGATCATTACAGTGGTATCAGAGCTTAAATCCTGCAAACCTAAGGGGTCTTTCATAGGGATAAATGGATAGTTGGAAAGAAATGGATAATATAGCCTTTGAGATACCATGGTTGGAGATCATGTATGACAACCTTAGTAAGGAAACTAAGGCTACAATAACCTTCCTACAATATGCAGCCTATACAAATCCCCATTGGAGAAAATGGGATATTTTATAGAGGATGATCATAGCAAGTGAAAAGAAAAAAGAAGCAGCTAGATGGTGGGAAGAATAGAGAAACCCCACGCCCAGTAGGAGCACGCAACCTTGCCACAGTTGCAAGGGGCCATGGGAACTAGATCATAGGTGCAAGGGTAAGGATCAGGAGTGCCTTATTGAGGCATGTCATGACAGTGAGGATGAGGTGTGTGAGGATGGAGCAATAGATGTGGATTCAGAGAAGTCGAATGATGACAGTGACTCTTGCATAGAGGCTAGTGATAGTGACTCTACCTCAAAGGATAGTGATGATGACTCTTACACAGAGGCTAGTGATGCTTGCATGCTTGAGGAGGATGATGAACCTTGTGTAGTGGATAGGCAGTTGGATGGACAGGACGATAGCACCCGTGTCTCAGTAGACATATCCCATACCCTTGTTGTCTTTTCATCTCCGTAGAGTAGAGACACTAGTGAGGAGCCACACGTGTTTTCACCTACAGATGACCAGCCTCCTATGGGGGCTGTGACACATCTGTCACCTGTTCAGAAACCCATTATAGCCATGTCACATGAGGAGATCAGTGGCACATTAGGTTTGATTGATGAGCCTTATGTGAGGGATGCACACCATGGACAGGTAGACCCACAAATCCAAGAGAAGGTACAGGACGTATCGACAGTTGACCTCACACATACAGGGAAGCCAGAGGAGATAGGGTCATAGCTATTGGCGACTCCATTGGTTGAGCAGATTGCAGAGGCTGATAGGTGGATGGATAACTTACTTCCAGGATCCGATTGCATGGAGGAGGATGCACTCTTTAGCAGTCAGCATGACCATAGAACGAGTCTGGATACATCTATATGGGATCCAGGCGCAGATGATAGTAGCAGGTTGAGTGCATAGGAGGATACAACTGCTTACACTAGATACAGTATGATTCAGAGGGATCTAACAGTTGAGGATGATGCGCAGTTATGTATGGACACACAGAATAGCACCGTAGACAGTGGGCAGTTGAGCACATTATCTTATGCAGAGGGTGTTTTTGGGGATTCCAGAGTTGACACTAGCAGTGAGGGTTCTGAGGTGGCACCTCAGTATGACCATGATCAGGAGTCACACCACTCAGTGGCATAGTTGAGAGTTAGTGAGGATATGATCAGGGAAACCACTAGATGTACTGATGATATGCATGTAGTGATAGAAGATTACTGCAAGAGAGCATCAGTGGCAAATGGTAGTTCATATGAGGAGATTTCCACGGAGGATTTTCATACTCTCAGGGAGAGGGTATATGTGATGAGGACTGATCACCAGTAGTTGTTGAATAGCCATGAATACCTATTGAGGATTAGTGATACATATCATGAGGCTCTAAGGGAGCAGGAGCTGGAGATGGACCGACTCACTCAGGAGTTGGAGAGCACTCAAGGATTCTTGAGAGGCACACAGACAACCCTTCAAGAATCAGAGTCTAGATCAGA
>JZKD02S1673902.1:8255-37798 GCA_000966675.3 Picea glauca | reverse complement strand
ACAATATACTTCAATTTGACGTATCCAATTATCTAACTTCTCAGCATTAACTTCTCCATTGTATATTGGCAATTCAAATTTTATATCAAGCTTTAATGAAAGAATTTGTGAAGGAGTTTTACCATGCCCCTTTGGAGAATTTGGAAGAGGTCTTGAACTTGTAGAAGAAGAAGAAGAAGATGGAGGAGAGGGTGGTGGAGAAGCACCATTCCCTCCATTTCCGTCTGGAGTTTTGTCACCACTGCTTCCTTTATGACTTGAAGGGTTGGAGCCTTCACCTTGCAAAAATATGTTCCTTTCCATTAATATCTTCATCATCTCTCTCATATCCATGACAACCTTTCTGAGATCTTCATCTTCTGCAGGAACACGTTCATGACTTTCTGCATGAGCCATACTTGGTGAATGCCTCCCTGAAACTTGCGACGATGGTATATGCTTCCTCCTTGTCGGATGAGAACTTGGCTCCACAAGTTGACCTTCTCCTCTTGTGAGTTTCAACCTTGTGAGCATCAGAAACAAAAACACTTGCAAACAATCAAGTCTTCAAAAACCAGTGCTCTGATACCAACTTGATCTAAAAATGAAGAAGACTTGAAAATCTTGAAATTATTGCAAGTAAATGTTATGTGTTAAAAGCAAATGGATCAATTTCGCAACACATAAATTTAAGAATTACTCATGCAAAATACACATAGACAGCAGCATAATCAATGAACATAAGCACATAAACACAACAATTGATAAAGGAGTTCACCCCTCTCTTGGGATACATCTCCTGGTCCAGCTTCCAATGGATCATTTATTGTTAATTGCTCAAAGTCCTCAAAAACATGCCTTACAATTCTCAAAATGACCAACCAACTACTCCAATGGCTTCAGAGCATCCAAAAACCCCTAGCTGGGCTCTTTCGGCACCTCAATCGATCGAAAAATGAAGAAGTTAGGCCTCCTGGAAGTCCCCCCTTCAAGCTTGTTGTCTCCGCATCTACAAAACGCACCCTTGTCAAATGAACCTGGCACACACGCAATATATAGCGTAAAAACCGAGCACGGGGTGCAACCGCGCCAATGGTGCAAACTGTAGGATGGTTATGGGCGCGCCAGCCCCTAACCTCTTAGCGCCTGGGCACGTGGAGGTCATATGACCTTGTGCATTGGCAAAAGGGCTAAACCGTAACCATTTGAAACCACCCGCGCACCTTTCCGTATAACCAATGGTCATATAACAAATATAATAGAACCAAGGCTTAACACAAATTCGCTCCATTCCACGGAGGTTGGGGATGGATCCATTACAACCAACTCCCACGCGGTATATACATATGGTTACATGTGATAAGTGATATGATCGTGGGTCGGGGCTAAGCCCCGGCCCGACCCCCTGTCGTTTAACACAAAATGTAAATTCAAATACAATCAAACTTATATACATATTAAGTCACAACCAATGGTCCGTTGGTCGGACAGTCTTTGCGAAGGCGTTATGTGGAGGGGAGGTCTGGGGGTCGAACCCCACGGACTCCAATAATTTTACATAACAACCAAAAGACAATAAAGGGGTGCCACGTGGCATCCCATGATTGGGCCACGTGGCACCCAATCACTTGACCAAACAATGCCACGTGTCGAGATATCATTCACCCTCAATAGCCAACCAAAATTTGCCACATCATCACATGCCATGTCATAGTATGGTTGTACGACCCTGCCACGTCAGCCTGTACAGACTGTACGGACTGTACAGTCAACGTCCTTTTTTTTGCCTGTTTGACTTTATGAACAGATTGCAATATCTCTCGCTCCCGATGTCCGTTTGAGATGAAACGAGTTGCGTTGGGTTTGAAATGATGCGGCCTACGCTCTCATCAGGTTTGAAGCGATTACGAACATTTTGAATTTTTGAGCAAAATTTGATCCCTTGATCACTATATCTCTTTCAATGATGACCTTATGAGAAGTAGGATCCCACACACAACATCCCTTTATACCACCATCATAACTTGCATAGATATAAAAAAAATAAGGAATTTAGAAACAAAGATTTTAAGTCTGGAAATGATTTACTGTTTACCAGTACCTGCAATTCTTTCTTTCTCTTATGACCTTGATGCTTCAAATGTTACTTCAACACATTTGTCACTTTTGTCACTTCAGATGCTACTTCAGTATTCCCTTCAATATTATAAAGGTTATCAACCTTTTTTGCCTTGATCACTACTAAATTACCTTTCGACAAAGCGAGTGCTCCACCTTGAACTGTATACTTATATCCACAAGAATCCAACACTCTTAATGAAATCAAATTTGATTTAATCTCAGGTACATATCTAACATCCGCTAATTCCCTAAAAATACCATTTAGCATCCTGATTCTAATACTGCCAACCCCAAAAGTTTTACATGGAATACCATTTCCCATAAACACTACACCCTCATCAACAGATTGGTAAGAAATGAACCAATTTCTATGTGAGCACATGTGGTGGGAGGCACCTGAATATAACTACCATTATTCTTGATAATGTAAATTAATAGAAATGGATAAAACTTGATTAGTCATACATGAATTTTTTATAGCCAAATTTGCTTCTTTCGTAGAGTTTTCCTCAGATTCCTTTCTTTTCTAGCAATCTTTCTTGAGATGTCCTGTTTTTCCACAGTGCCATCATTTTTATTTACCCTTTCTATGTCTTGACTTAGATCGAGAAAAGATTCTCTCATTCTCCTCTTTAGTTCGACCTCTGACCAGCATCGCCTCTGAAGTTGAGGTTTATTTACTAGATTTTCTCCTCATCTCCTTAGCCAACAAAGCTCCCAAAATAGAGTCATAATCTAAAACATCTGCTGAGCTAAAGCTAATAGACGTGACTATATTATCCCAAGACTCAAGCAACAAACACAATAGTGTAATAGCCTTATCTTGATCTCCGAATTTAATTTCCATACTAGTCAATTGAAATATAAGAGTATTGAAGGTATTTAAATGGTCAACAACTTTTGTACCTTCTTTCATCTACAGACTGTACAACTATCTCTTCAAGTAGATTATGCTCGTCAAGGACTTCGTCATATATAGAATTTCTAACTTGCTCCATAATCCTAATGTTGTATCCTCTCCTATGATATTAAACAAAACATGATCCACCAGACATAAATGAATGGTACTAAGAGATTTTGCATCCAAATCTTCCCATTCCTCATTCACCATGGTTGTTGGTTTCTTTCAAGTTCATGTCAATGCTTTTTCCAACCCTTGTTGCACCAGTAAACCCTGCATATTGAGCTTCCAAAGCTCAAAGTTTCTTTTACCGCTGAACTTTTCAACTTCGAACTTTGAACTTTGCATCTTATCCATTATCACAAAATCTCCTAATGCCCAAATCACTGCTTATAATAACCAAGGCCCTTTAAAAAATAATGTGGGGAAATAATAAAAAGTTTAATAAAAGTTTTAATAAAAAATCTTTTACCAACCTCACCTTTAACTTAAAAAATAAAATCCACCTTTTAATTCACTTTATACCTTTTACATACTATATTCGAAAATATAGTAAACCTTTTAAAGTAGCCTCCACGTGACTTACTTGTTCACGTTTTCAATTTTAAAAAGGAAATTCAATTTTGAAAAATCCCAAAAAACACCATACCTTAAGTTTTCACAAAACCCCATGAAATTTTGTTTGAGGAGATCGACGCTCCTTCATAATGGGTGGGGGAGCACTAGTTTCAAGATCAATGCTCCCTTAGGGTTCATAGGGGAGTGCCACCACTCCTTGAGTGTGGATGGGGAAGTGTCGATGCTCTGTGATGCATGAACCTGGTGCACGACCTTCACATAAATTTCAATTTCAATTTCAATTTCAATTTCCTCCCATGATACCCACTCAATTCACCTTCTTTCACCACGGATATCGACTCACGTATCTCCAATGGATTAGCTCTGATACCAATTGTTATAATTGAAAATGTGGAAAACACAATTCACATATGATAATTAACAATCAAACAGATAAGAAACACAGGGAGTTTCGATGGTTCACCCAAACGTTGGGCTACGTCCACCAAGCATAGGAATCAGTTGTCTTATTATTCAGATCATGGAGATTACAACAGACTCACAAGTTCTCACTCTATCTCTCTCTATCCGTCTATGGAATTACATGTATTTATATACATTTACAAGAAACTAATTATTAAATGCAATCTCTATCCATATTGTAACTTAGTCTATTTAGTTGCATCCAACGCAGAATAATAGGATCCAAATCCATCATTAGAAGAATTGTTTGTCACTAAATACCAACAAGGTCAACGAGAGATATTGTATATGATACTATTGTTGGGTTGTACCTTGGTAAAATTACCCTCATAATCAAAGTATTAGCAGTGGCATATAGGTGTTGATGATTACATTTGCATGAGACATCCTCCAGGACATAGACCTGAGAGAGAGCCTCTGAGTTGTGTGTGTGGTTCATATTCGGGATAGAACTGGAACGTTGTGTTGGCCTCCTCCTTGCAAAGAGTTGAGATGATACTCCAGATGATTCTCCTATGTAACGTAGTGAGAAAGAAGATATGTTGAGTTGTATTTTCCTGTGGCTGAGCACAAGTGAACGTGTGAGAGCCAATGAGCTTGGTGCATCGTTATGAGACAGAGATGAAATGATGTATTATCCTCCTATGAGTAGAGAGGTGATATGATGAACTCCAGATGATTCTCCTGTGTAATGCAATGAGAAATAATATTTGTTGAGTTGGAGGTGCTTGTGGATCAACATAGGTGAACGTAATCCTAGTGGTTGAGCACTAGTGAGTGTGGTTCTCATGTGAGACATGGTGAGATAGAGATATGGAATTACCTGTAACCCTATTTGTAATGTAAAGGGCACAGGTCGAACCCACCTTAATGTAAAAGATATTTAATGTAAAATATAATTAATATGGTAATTATTAATTATATTGTGAGTTATTGAGGTCGTGCCTATTGTTCCAATAGACACCATTGTTCATAGTTTTAGTCTAATATAAGTAAAGGTAAATTCCCCATTGAGGAATCATATCACAAGTGTGAGTTTGGAAATTTCACTAGTCTTCTAGGGTTTGTGAGCACCCTTTTGTGTGCTATTATTTTATGGTGGTGGAGGTATTTATATTGAAGAATATAGAAAATGATTGGGTGGGTTTCCTTCCCTGCTTGAGAAGGGTTTCCCATGATACTTCTTTTGTACTTTTGCATGGTGTTTCTTCTTGTGATCTTGGTTGCTGCAACAAATTGTTTATGGTTTAAGTAAAATGATAAAAATGGAATGAACTTCATTCTTAAGCCTATATTATTGAAAAATAAACATGGTATCAGATCATAGGTCTTAAATGACCCATTGCACAAGAAATTTTCAGCCATCTTCTCTCTTCTGCAAAACCGTATGACCCTCCTAGGGTTTCTAGAAATTATGTACGGCCTACATTTCTGAGAGGTTTCAGCACTTGGAACTTAGAATTTGGGGCTAAAAAGAGCATAGGAGTGTATGGAATCCTTCATAGCACCTCCAACAAGCTTCATATTTTATTTTTGATCATTTTGACTTTTTGGCCCTAGGGTTTCTAGGTTTTCACTAATTTCTGCAGAAAATTCAGAATTAGGTTTTTTTTAACTCTGTGAATAAGATCTTAATCTCACCGGTGTTCTTCTATTCTTCAAAGGATGATTGTTTCTAGTCATAAGTCCAAAAAAACCTAAAATTTCTAGCCTAAGACTACCCGTTAGGTTTTCTATCCTAGTTGGCAAGGGCTTGTGAAGACTCTAAAATTAAGATGAACATAATCATGATGGTTCAAGAAAACTCAGTTCCTGGAAGTCAATACTTCAAGGAGATGAAGACATCAACATCTCATCACTCTCAGATATGGTCCCTACCAATGATAATACTTGGTTAATCGACAATGGTGCCTCCAAGCACATGACCGGTTTTAGAGATCACCTAACAAATTTTGTTAAGAAAGAGACACATCTACATGTTTTCCTTGGAGATGATGCCATATATAATGTGAAAGGGGTTGGAACTTATACCTTCCAACTAGATTCAAATATGCAACTTAAATTAAAAGAAGTACTATATTACCTAGAATGAAGAGGAAATTATCTCCATTTCTTCCTTGGAAGACAAAGGATACAAGGTTACCTTCTCAGAAGGAAGCGTTCTTGCATGGCACAAAGACTCACATATAAATTCTTCCAAGGTAATTGGTGTCCGAGAAAAGAGCTTGTATAGATTAACCATCAGACCAGTCTAAGCCCTGCTACATGACACTATCAGCTTGAGTGAGATATGGCATAGAAGACTTGCTCACATTCAATATAGAGCTCTCCCAACTCTAGGGAAAATGGTAATAGGTCTTCTAGAAATAGAGATTAGATAAAGGTGTTTGAAAAGGTTGTGCACTTGGCAAAAATGTTAAAGGATCCTTCTTGAGCAGTGACAATAGATCCAAGGAAATATTGGAATTGATACATTCAGATGTGTGTGGGCCAATGAATGTTGCATCTCTGAATGGGTACTTGTACTATGTACTCTTCATAGATGATCATTCTCAGAAAAATTGGATTTACTTATAGAAGAACAAGGATGGAGTCCTTTCAATATTTCAAGAATTCAAAGCTCAGGTTGAGAACTTGACCAAAAGAAAGATCAAGGTAATAAGATCATATAATGGAGGAGAATACACCTTCAAATATTTAAACAATTTTTGTATTGAAGCAAGGATCAAGAGGGATTTCACAGTTCCCTATAACCCTCAACAAAATGGGGTTCCAGAGAGGAAAAACAAAACTATCATAGAGGCAACCAAAGTAATGATACATGATCAGAGTATACCTATGACTCTATGGGAATAAGCATGCATGAAGATAGCGTATATTAAAAACATGAGTCGTCATCAGATCTTGAAGAACATTACTCCAGAAGAGGCCTTCACCAGAGTGAAGCATGAGATTGGAAACTTCAGAATATTTGGGTGTCCAATATATTTTCATGTACCCAAAGAGAAGAGATCCAAGATATACCCTTCATGGAGAAAGGGCACATTTGCAAGATACAATGAATATTCAAAGGCATATCGTATCTACATTCTTGGTCAAAGACAGATTGAACTAAGCAGATATGTTACTTTTGAAGAAGAGATTATCTTCCAAAGATCCAGAGAATATCATATGGAAAGTGATAGTGAGATAATGCATTCTCCCCCTTCAACAGTTCATAGGGAGATAGACATTATTCCAATTGATCCAGTTGCTCCAGTTGATCCATTTGTTCCATCCGATCTAGTTTCTCCAATTGACATTCCGGTTGACGATTAAAATCGCAATGATGAATTCTGCTCGCAAATTATTGATAAACGAGCTATTATTTAATTATGATAATAATATAATACTAGTAGGTGGGACCCCCTTGTAGACTAGAGGCACAAGGATAAACATATTACACATATTTTGTTGTTGTTAAGATATTACCTACACAATCCTATATTTTTTATGATGCAGTCTTGGTTTCATTTGGCGTGATAATGAGTGTTTAATGCATTATTGTTGAATGTTGTTGGTAATCACTTGTGACACAGAAAAGTTTCCATGGGTATGAGGATCATGTTGTTTACAGGTGCTATGTTATAACCTTATTAAAAATTCATATGTTGATTAATTAGACACATATATGCAAGGAATAATTAAATGGGAGCTTGATCAAAACAAAGAAAAAAAACATGAAAATATTGTAGAGTTATAGCACAAGGAAAGGAACTATGTATTAATCCTAAAGCCATGATAAATACTACATCCAAACTTTGAATGAAAGAATTAATGGATACAAGTCCTAGTCCTAACTATTATACTATGGTTTGGTTAAAGGAATATGCAATTTTGATTAAAAGATTGAAAGGAGGCGCATATGGAAATGTTGATATGTGATCATTGTGTGAAGTTATGGAAAAGGTTAACGTAGAGATATGAGATATGTCGGGTGGCGCACTATGCATTTGATATGGTATCAAATCTTACAATGGATATGGCATTGAATTTTGGCATTGGCTATGGTTTGATGTTAGTGGTCAATGTTATGTTAATGGGTTGGCTCATACATGAATTGAATGGGATCAAGTGAGGAAGAAACGTGCATTTATTGCACGTCACTCCAAACCTCCCTACCACCCATCACCCGAACATTTTTGCATTGTTTCTTTGTTGGTTGTGGAAGCTCTGCATTTTCATGTTTTGGAAGGGAAATCTCAGCCAACTAGTCATTTAAGCGATCTTCCCATAGGCATGTCTCTTTTCTCTCCATCCATGATGGATTCTCTGTGCTATGAATCAAATGGTGGCTCAGGAATGCATGGATTCTGTGTTTTCTTGAGTTTTTCGACTGTGTGTAAATATGGTGTTGTGGCTTTCTGTGATGACTAGGAAATGTTGATGATTGTAACCATAGTAATGGGTATTATTGAATATAACGGTTGTGCATTGGTTATTTCCTCGGTCAATGTTGTTTTTTTATGATGGTTCTCTGTGAAATGATGGTGACAATGGTGCAATGACTCTCTGTGATTTAAGGTTGAAAGGTTTTTATCACCGGTTGTATTTTAGTGAATGTCAAATCATTTCTCTCTCGGTCATTGTCATAATGTTTATTCGGTTGTAGAGAAACTTTCGAAAGTTAGTATGTTTCTTTTTATTTAACCCGAACTATTGTTGATTCTTGTTCGTTATTTTCTTTTTGTTGAAAGATTTCCAAAAGTCCAGTCTTGGTCGGCCCCAAATATTAATACAGGTTTGTGTTTATGTTAAATGGACTCAAGTTGATAAGGGCTTCCACACACCACTCCTCTCATTCCTTCTATAATGATGACTGTATGTGATCTCTTTGTCAATTTTTTTTGAAGGTTGTTCTAGCTCCTGGGTGTTGGAAAGAAACATTATCTCTCTTTGTTTTTTGAGTGTCCATCACTGTTTGAATTAACTCTCATCTCTTCTCTTCAAAAAGTGTTAGTGACACTTGTATGAAATTGGGTTGTTTAAACTCGAATTTCCTTATCCTCCACTCAGGTATTCACTCTTGGTTCTATCAAGGGCTCGGAGTAATAATTCAAAGGACTGTGTGGCTCACTACTTTTTCATTTTCAAAATTTTATTGAGGCCTGTGGTTTATAATCGATGGTAAAATGCATATGAGTATATGGAAGATAATCAAATGTATGTGTTTTTGTTTAAAAGGACAAACAAACTTGTGTTTCCTCTATGCATTTGATTTTTAAAAGAACCTGACTTGGACTCTAACTTGTCTTGACCTCCTCGGGCACCGTCATGTTTGTCAAGTTTTGGGTTATCAGTTTAATCATTGTTGGAGTTTTAAGGCATGTGCTCCCTTGTTTATAAACCCATCCTTTTGGGCCAATACCCATGAGGTCCTTCTATGATGAATTTGTTTGAAAACATAAGAAATAAATTGAGTTGTTTCTTACAGTCGAGAGTTGTCTTTCTATTCGATTATGGTCTCGATCATTGTGTTTAATCCAACATGTTTTTTATTGCATAAGAAGACACATGTGTGAGCTTTACCAAGCCCGATCAGGGTTATGGAAAGTTAAAAAGGGTGTATGTGTGTTGATTTAGTTATGTTCACTTTATATATGATATGTTTCTATGGGAATCATCGTGCAAAATATCATTTTTTTTTTAAATAAGTTTACATATGTTGATGGACACAGAAAGAAAGATCAGGGTTCCATCTTGTTTTGATTTGGATGTTGTTGTCGATTCAAGATTGTATCGATTATGTGATTGAAGACTTTGTGTTATTATTGGTCCCCCGTGTATGCTCTTAAGTCTGTCTGTGATTGCAAAGGCACCTTTGTATACTAAATTGGGCTCGATTGTTGACTCGAGGACAATGACTATTGATTGTTTATCGTGGTGCACTATTGATTATCAGGGATAAATGTTTGGCATATTATAACAAGAATTGTTGTGCATTCTTTCTTTATTTTAAAAGGAAGAGATCAACGTTATAATATATAGTATTATTGAATGGAAAACGTTTACATAAGTTATAATTCACAGACTATTATGAATTAAGGATTTCTCAAAAATTTAATTATTATTGAGACAACAAGAAGTTTGTATACGATTGAGGAACAATGAATGTTTTGGCCTTGAAAGTGGATGATTTTTGGATTAAATTTGAAACAGAGTTATGATAGTTGATTTATTTAATTTATTTTATGAACAATATCCATCTAATTCCCTTTCATTTTCTCACTTTTTCGCTCATTACCAATTCCCTCACAATCCCGAATTCATTTTTCACTCCCTATTCACTAAAATTAAATTGAAGCTCTGTATGATAGTGATTAAGAAATAACATCGAGATAGATGAAAATTGATATGTTTTGGTTATTGTTGCACAGTCAATTGTTTAATGAATTGTTGAGAAATAATCATTTTCTTACTCCCTTTCATTTTCTCACTTTTTTGCTCAATACAATCCCCTCAGATATCCATGAACCCTAATTGACCCCATGGTCATTGACAATTATTAAATGAATTTTATGGATTGGATTGCATGGGTCTGATGTGATTGTTGAGCCAAACTTTGTTTCATATTAAGAGAATGTCATGTATTGTTTGTTTAAGAAGCTAGTTGCTAATAATTGTTGCATACATGATGATCTTCTTCAGCAGAGGAAGTCATGGAAAAAATAATAGGGGCAAAGGATATTGGAACAAAGGGCCTAGAAGGCCCATATTCTCAATACATTTCGATGCAGATCCTCACGAGTTAAACTAGTTATTTCAAGCTGGTTTTTTCAATTAGATTGGACAAGGGGTAGTCCAACCTAGACCAGAGAGGCCTACCTTCCAACCCCATCATGTCCCTGGTATCCCTGTTCCCCCTCATGTTTCGTTGCAACTTGAATTTCCCTAAAATAACAGATGGCATGAGATTATTCACCCAACAGTCTCCCAACATCGTGGCTGGCCAAATTTGTCTCTACCTCCTCCTCCTCCACTTGTTAACCCAATTTTTCATATTTTTCTTGCACACTCACCTATACAGTCCTCCCACGGAAGAAAAAGACTCAAAATTGAAGCCCACCACATGCATGACAAAGGAAAATTTGTTGCTTCCGCCTCCTCTCCCTCAAGTGATTCAACCAAATATGTATCATCACATATGCACTTGAGAGATGATTGTTCCCATGCCATCAGTGAGATCAAGCCTCAAGGTTCTACATGGCCTGAGGCTAATTTAGGGAAGTCAAAAGGGGATAGCAGAAACAAAGGAAAAATTTCCTTTGAAAGTGGAAAATACGGTTTTTGATTATGTTATATTATTTGTTTATTGAGGACAGTTGAATTCTGAAGGTTTTGGACAATTTTTTTTTTTTGGATATTTTGGATATTATATGTTTGGATATAATTTGAAATATCATTGATATTTAATTTTCAAATTATGAGAATGATTATGGGAGCCACAAGGAGGGATGTGTTTGATTGATTGACTAGTTATGTTTATTTTTGTTAATAAATTAAAGGGAGTCATAAGGGGTCCCACCTACTAGTTATTATTTGTTAAAAGACCCTTATTATTATTATTATATTAATTATTCCCCTAAACTAAAAGTTATTTAATCATTAGTTAACTTAACTAAATGTGGTAGTTGAACTACTTCAACTAATTTGGAATGCATAAAAGACAAATGAGAAGGAAGAACAAAAGGAGAATATAAGGAGAAATCATACTAAGGTTTTCTCTTGAGTTTTATTGAGATAGTTCATTTTTCATTCATTAAAAGCCTAATTCTCTTTTATGACAACAGGGTCCTATTGTAGACAACAAGGTTCAAAGATAAACCATATCACTCGTATGCTTGTTTCAAAGGTGTTTATCTATATTTGATAGTCTGTGTAGACTTGTCTGCTTATGAATTGAGTTTCATGATTGATAAATGATATTGTGCAGAGTCAAGTGGGAAACACTCTGTGGAAAGCTAATCCAGATTTTAAAGTTTAGTTTTTACTTCTTGTCAGAGTCCTTTTGTATGGTTTTCATCGGGGATATCTAAGTTTGAATTTGGTCCATACCCCCCATAGGGTTTTATAAAGAGAAAGAAACTTTTGATATTTTGGAATGAAATAAAATGATTGTTATTTTGTCTCATCTATGTTAATATGTGACTTGGTATTTTTTCTTTTGTCTCCACATTTACTTTTACAATCTGTTATATTTAGAAAATTATATAAAAATGTTGAATTTTACAACAATCTTTAATTTAAAAAAATCATCCTAAGACCTTGTAACTAATACTTGTGGGTTGGAAAACACTTTTTTGAGGCTATAAACATAGGGTAATATTCTCAGATATCTTTTCTTAGCCAAGCGAGATTAAAAAATTCTTGAGAAAGATAAATTAATATATTTTCCTCAACATTTATTTGGCGACCTTACTGGGGAGATCTTCCATATCTCTCTGGTTGATTTTATGCTTGATTATCATTGAATATATTTATATTTCTGATATTGATCCTTTGATTGTTTATTTTCTTCGTGACTATACCTATTGCAAGGAAGCTCAATATTGAGTTCGATCTTAAAATTCTGACCAACATTGCTTTAAACTTGTTTAGTACCATCTTAGAGACCGCTAATACCCGGGTTGAGCTAGAACGCTCATGGGAAACAATTGAACAACACATAAGTGTCCGAGAACGTCTGGAAGCTAGGAAAAAACAACCTAGGAGTCAACCATAACTTTGTTTTTCCTTAAGTTTTGATCTTATTTTCATGTCATTAGACCCTCACATATCTAGGAGAAGAAGAGGTTTATCACTGGAAATTAATCCTATTGCTGAAATAGGAAGAAGAAACGTTGTTTTGTCAACCCAACAAAGAACTCTAAGGAGAAGTTTGTCTGATTCATCCAACTCGTATTTCTCTCCCATACCTATCGTTGACAAGATGGCATCTAGTGGTGGCTCTGGGGGAACTGGAGGTGCTTCTTCATCTCAACCTTCAACCTAGTCAGTGATTGGTATCTTATATAGTCACCAAGTCCATGTCCAATCTACTATAAACCCCGCAAAATTCATTAAAGTATGGGTTCTTTTAGTTTGAAGAAGATGCTACAACCACTATGTGGCATGTTTCCTCCCCTCTTAACCTAACACCTGCTACTTTTCCACTTCCTAAATTCAAAGAGAATCTCCCTAGGTTTCCAGGGATTAACATGGTCACTACGAATGAACACTTGGTGGAATTTATAATGCCTGTCACAACATAGGATGCAATGAAAACGACACTTGTATATGCTTATTTGTGAATTCCCCTGAAGGGTAGGTTGCAGCCAATTTCTTTGACCTTCCTCCTAATATTATTTCTACTTGGGAGGAGTTAGTGTATTGGTTCAAATCTACCTATGGGAAATTCGATAGCCCAACCGAGCAATTACGAGAGTACAATAACATCACTTATAAGGATGGTGAAACTATCAAGTCCTTCAATTTGCGTTTCACCAAATTATAAAACCAAATTCATGAAATCATTTTCCCTCATAACCAAGCCACTTTCATGCATTATTATAATGCATTACCTTCCCCCTACCATCATAGGATTGAGGAAAAGGCCATTGATAAAATTGGTCCTGCTATGCATTCTTGTTTAGAGTATGAAGAACAACTTGAAAGAATATGTATTCCTAAGGGAAATTCAATTAAACAAACAGACATGTCCACCCTCTTACAACATGTACAAGACATGAATAATCAAATTATAGCATATGAGAAGAAAGGAAATGTGCCTTCACTTATCCCTGGGGCTTCATCTTCTTCTGCACCCCCCTTTAGAAGTCCTAATGAAAACAATTTTCATCCTAAAGAAACCATGCCTCATAGTTGGTGTAATTTTTGTGAGGAACACCATGAGGAAAGTACATGTGAAGTAAAGAAGAGTGCCAGAGACAAAATATTTGGTAAAATACATGAAACTACCATTGTTGTCCTAGACTTTGCAGACCCAGAGGATGTCATGATCATAAATACTAGGAATAAATCATATGCTCCAGAAGGTAAATATGATCCCCCTTGTACTTCTTCCATCCCTAGCTCATCTTCACCAACTTATATTGTTCATGTTTCTAAAGATCCTGACAGTCAAGGAACTACCTCCCCTCTTCCCTCTTCCAAATATAACATTCTCAATTAGTTGGCCAACATTAAAGAAGATGCTACCCTCCTGGATATGGTTATCGTCCCTGAGCAATAAAAGCATCTGAAAAATTTCATGGAAGGAAAATATTCCATTGTAACCAACCTATCTAAAGAGGTAGATGAAGAGGATTCATATGTAAATAAAGTATGTGTACATAGATTTAGACACCCTGTAAAAAAAACCCATTTTTTTATTTCTGTAAAGATTATGGACAAAATAGCCCATTGTTTTCTCATTGATGGTGGTTCAAACCCAAGTGTAATGTCAAAACTTATTATGGAATATCTAGGCTTGTCTTGTACAAATGAAAATGCCAGAAGCATGCTCTCTTATAATAGTTTACAACAAAAAACCATAAGTGAAATCAAGGATGTGACCTTGGTTTTGTGCGTGCATCCTAAAATAAGGACCACCCTTAATATTCAGGTAATTAATATGCCAGTGAGTAATTACTCGATCATATTAGGAAGAGATTGGAAATATTTGACAAGTGGATACCTCTCACTCGACGAGACACATTTATCTATTCCTCGGAATGGTAAAAACATCATAGTACTAAGGGAGGGGAGAATTTCACATTACATAGAAAGCGTCCCACAACCTAACTTAAATTATATCGAAGAGGACCTAGGAGTTTATTCCATCTTTGGATATGAGGAAAACACTACCTTGGAACAAATCGAATTAGAGGATGGGATGTTGCATATGCACTTTGATGGTTCATGCTACAATGAAGGAAAATGAGCTTGTATTATCTTATACTCTCCTGTAGGTCAAGTTCATAACTTTTCCTATAGGTTAGATTTTGCTTGCACAAACAATGTCATTGAATTTGATGCGTTACTGCTAGAAATTGAAAATGCCTATAATCTAGGTTGTGGTCACCTTATAGTTTTTGGTGATTCTGAAATTGTTATAAATCTTGTACGTAAGATATACTCTCCTAGAAAAAATCTAATGAAATGTTACACCCAAACTATTTGGGCACTCATCTCAAATTTACTATCTTTTAACATCACTCATGTTAAACGGGAGTTGAACTCAATGGATGACATGTTAGTTATTTTTCCAGACTCTCCTAATTGACAAATTTTGCCACAAAGACCTGATTGTACCTTTCAATCTATGTATCGTTCGCACATCCCTCGCAATGTAGAGTCATGGAAGTTTATCCCTAGTGATGAGAGCATTTGTGATTTCATCCAAAATGAACCTTATAGGCCTAAGGAAATTATATCAATGGAAGATAACAAAATTCCTAAAGGATTTACTCCTCTAGAAAGTTCGTTTTCATCGATTGATGTAGGCAAAAAATAAAAACATAAATAAGAGGAGTCAAAAAGGAAAGTGGGTGAACCATTTCCTTGAACATTGGAACACCCGAGTCTACAAACAATGTTAAAATAGGTGCCCAATATTCTGATGAAGAAAAATTGAAGTTCGTAAGCTGCTTGGTGAATTTCAAGATGTTTTTGCTTGGTCTTATGAGGATCTTCATGGTTTTGATCCCTCTCTTATACATCATGTTAGTCCTATCAAGGAGGGCATAAAACCAGTTAGGAAAAAACAAAGAACCATTAACCCTGTGCTGGAAGCAACTATTCGAAAGGAGTTGGAAAAAATCTTGAAGGATGGGATCATTTTTATGGTTAAGTATTCTGAGTGGGTTTCCAATTTGATTCCCGTTCGGAAAACAACTGGTCAGATTAGATTATGCATGGATTTTTGTGCATTGAATAGGGATATTATAAAATATCACTTTCCTCTCCCTAATATGGAAATGATTTTGCAGCAAGTTGTAGGGTCACATATGATGTGATTACTTGATTGTTTTTTTGCTTACAATCAAATCAAGGCAAAAAGGACAAATAAATATGAAACCACTTTTATTGCTCATTGGGGCACTTTTGATTATGAACGTATGCCTTTTGTCTTGTCTAATGTAGGAGCCACTTTCCAAAGAGTTATTAAAATATCTTTTGATGATTTGATCAATAAAATTGTTTAGATTTATCTTGATGACTTAACTGTGTATTCTAAAAATCGATCAGATCATTTTGGTCATCTTAAAAATGTTCTCATGCGATGCAGGAAATTTGACATTTCTCTAAATCCTTCTAAGTCTATTTTCAACATTACCAAGGGCAAGCTCCTTGGAAACATTGTCACTGATTCAGGAATAAGCATAGATCCTGAAAGGAGTGTTGTTATCCTAAATCTTCCTGCTCCTACTTCCAGGAAGGATGTTCAAGCTTTTATGGGTGTTATCAACTTTGTTCGTAGGATTGTTTCTCATTTTTCTATAATGGTAAAACCAATTCATAATATTATAAAGCAAGATCACTCCTTTTATTAGACAAATGATGTCGAAAATTCTTTTGTAGGTATCAAGAAAGAAATCAGTTTTGCACCGGTTTTGGTGAAGCCATATTTTGAGAAAGAATTTATGATATATACTAATGCCACAGAGGAAGTCGTTTCTGCTATCCTCATGCAATGTGATGACCAAGGTAATGAAAAACCAGTGGCTTACATGAGTCAAAGTTTTTCAGATGATGATTTTAAATATTCTTTTATTGAAAATCATGATTTTTTTCTTGTTAAAGCTGTTGAAAAGTTTCACCACTTCATCTTAGGTAAGTATATGCTGGTAAAATTCCCTTTACCTACTGTCAATTATTTTCTATCACAAACTTATCTTTTAGAGAATCTTTCACATTGTCTTTCGAAGATCCAGGAGCACAATTTAACTATCATGTCTTCTAACACCATCAAGGGACGTGACTTATCCATTCACTTAGCTCAGCATGATGAAACTACTGAAGAAATTGATGAGAAATATAGTTCTCTATCAACATTGTCTTACATTGACAATCAAATCCTTCCTTTGTTTGAACATCCTTGGTATAAGATATGGTTTATTACTTGAAAAATCAAAGATGTCCAGATAACTTAGATACCCATCAAAGAAGAAGGCTTTGTCTCGAATCATATAGATATGTCCTTATAGGATACTTCTTTTTTAGGAGATCTGTCGACGGTATGTTACTTTGCTATGTGAACAACGTGGAAGCACAAAAAATGTTACAAGAGAGTCATGGTTCTTCAAATTCTGTTATTCATGTAGGAGGTCACATTTATGCTAAAACCATTGCTTTTAAGATTATTAGGAAAGGATATTATTGGCCTTCAATCTTTCGTCACTCTTATGTTTTTTCAAGATCTTGCGACAAGTGCGAGTAGTTTGTTGGCAAAGAACTCCTTTTAGCCATGCCTTTACAACCTCTCCTACCTGAATTTCCTTTTTCCAAATGGGGTTTGGAATTCATTGGTCTTATTAATCCTCTGTCTTCAACAAGGCAAGTTTTTATCTTGACAACCACAGACTATTTTATGAAATTGACTAAATTTGTCCCGCTTAAGCATTTGCAGGATGACCAGGTGATTTCTTTTCTTGAAACTAATATTTTTTCCAGATTTGGTCTTCCTTTAGAGATTATTACAGACAATGGTCACGTTTTTGTTTCTTCTAAGATGGCCCAATTTTTAGCTAAGTTGGGGGTTAAACATTTTACCTCATCATCTTATTATCCCCAAGGTAATGAGTAGGCCGAGTCTACCAATAAGAATATGGCAAGAATTATCAAGAGGATCATTGAAGATAAGCCTTGTCAATGGCACACCCTCCTCACTTACGACCTTTGCCTAGATCACAATACCACCAAGGGGAGAACTCATTGCACTCCTTTCTAGCTTGTTTATGGTCAAGAATCCATTCTGCCTACTGAGCTGGAACTTTCCTCCTTAAGGTTAATGGTATAGGTTGAATAGTTAAACTCTTCTAATGTTTCTAAAATAATGAATGCAATTTTGGCTTTAGAGGAGCAAAGGACGTTTGCCTTGGATAATATAAAGAGAAGACAACAGACTGTTAAAAAATATTTCAACAAATGTGTCAAGGCTGTCAAATTTAAAGTTAATAAGAAGGTAATGTTGTGGGATTCAACTCATGCTCATAGAGGAAGGAATTTGAAGTTCCAAAAATGTAGTTGGGTCCTTTTAAGATTTTTTTTTTCTTGGGCACAAATTATTACATCCTAAAGGACTTACAAAAGCGAGTGTTTTGCTACAGTAATAACAATTCCCACTTAAAACACTACGTGGAACCAACTTAAATGTTTTAATGTTGTGTGGAATGTTTTATGTATTATAGTAGTTTTAATTTCTTCAATTTTACATTTCTGTTTTTTTTCATTTATGTCATTTCATTCTGTTTTTCTTTTTAATTCTGTTGTTTCATTTCTACTATGTCATTTCTTGCTATTTTGTTCTTTTTGACTTCTTTTGTTGTCAAAATAAAATGTTGGATCAATTTTTCCACATCGATGCTTCTACAAAGTATTTTTAATAAATAAAAATCAAGTTACATGACTGTCATGATGTTCTTTTTGAAAGCATCATTGAAATTATTATATGCTTCCACTATTGTTTTAGAAGATAGTTGGTTTTATCCCTCTTCTACTTTCCTTTTCTTCCATCCATTCAAGATTCAAAAGAGTAGTTCAATTTTTTTTTCTCCTTGAAGTCAATAACACTTTTTAGTTGAATGATTATGCTTACAGGGATAAACCCCCTCATACTTATCACTTTCCATGAGTTATTCCCAAATTCCCGGTCATTTTTCTCTTAAATCCACTCACTTCTCTGTGTTGCATAATCATTCATATTTATATCTTCTTGATCTGATGTTACATGGTCTGCAAAACTAGACATTATGAGCTCTTAATCTATTGGAAACATATTTCCCTGTGGATTCTCCAGTTTGTTGACGATTAAAGTCACAATGATGAATTTTGCCCACAAAGTATTGCTAAAAGCGTTATTATTTAATTATGATAATAATATAATACTAGTAGGTTGGACCCCCTTGTAGAGTAGAGGCACAAGGATAGACATATTACACATATTTTGTTGTTGTTGAGATGTTACCTACACAGTCCAACATTTTTTATGATGCATTCTTGGTTTCATTTGGCATGATAATGAGTGGTTAATGCATTATTGTTGAATTTCGTTGGTAATCACTTGCGACACAGAACAATTTCCATGGTTACAAGGATCATGTTGTTTACATGTGTTATGTTATAACCTTGTTACTAATTCATATATTGATTACTTAGCCACATAGATGTAAGGGATAATTAAATGGGATATTGATCAAAACAAATAAAAAAAAGCTATGAAAAGATTCTAGAGTTATAGAAAGAAGGGAAAAATGTATTAATCCTAAAGTCATGATAAAGACTACATCCAAACTTCGAATGAAATAATTAATGGACACAAGTGTTACTCCTAACTATTATACTATGATTCGGTTAAAGGAATATGAAATTTTGATTAAAATATTTAAACGAGGCACATATAGCAATGTTGATATGCGATCATTTTGTGAAGTTATGGAAAAGGTTAACGTAGAGATATGAGATATCTCAGGTGGCGCACTATGCATTTGATATGGTATTGGATCTTATGATGGATATGGCATTGGATATGGTTTGATGTTAGTGGTGAATGTTATGTTAGTGGGTTGGCTCATACATGAATTGAATGGGATCAGGTGAGGAAGCGACGTTCATTTACTAATAGTCACTTCAAACCTCCCTACCGCCTGTCACCCTAGGATTGTTTCATTTTTGCATTATTTCTCTATTGGTTGTGGAAGCTCCTCATTTTCAGGTTTTGGAAGGGAAATCTTGGACAACTCATCATTTAAGCAATATTCTCATAGGTATGGGTCTTTTCTCTCCATCCATGATGGATTCTATGTGCTATGAATGAAATGGTGGCTTAAGAATGCATGGATTTTGTGTTTTCTTGAGTTTTTCGACTGTGTGTAAATATGGTGTTGTGTATTTTTTTTATGACTGTGAAATGTTGATGATTGTAAGAAGAGTAATGTGTATTATTGAATATAAAGGTTGTGCATTGGTTATTTTCTCGGTCAGTGTTGTTTTTTTATGATGGTTCTCTATGAAATAATGGTGACAGTGGTGCAATGAAGCTCTATGTTTTATGGTTGAAGGTTTTTTATCACATTTTGTATTTCAGTGACTGTCAACTCATTTATCTCTAGGTAATTGTCGTACTCTTTATCTGGTTGCAGTGCGACTGTCGACAGTTAGTATGTTTCTTTTTATCTAACCTCAAACTTTTGTTGATGCTCGTTCCTTACTATCTTTTTGCTGAAAGATTTCCAAAAGTTCAGTCTTGGTTGGCCCCGAATATTAATATAGGTATGTGTTTTTGTTAAATGGATGCAAGTTTCTAAGGGATTCCACACACCACTACTCTCATTCCTTCTATAATTATGACTGTATGTCACCTCGTTGTCAATTTTTTTCGAAGGTTGTTCCACCTCCTGGGCATTGGAAAGAAACATTATCTCTCTGTGTTTTTGAATCACTGTTTGAATTAACCCTCATCTCTTCTCTACAAAAAGTGTTAGTGACACATATGTGCAACTGGGTTGTTTAAAATTGAATTTCCTTATCCTCCACTCGGGTATTCACTCATAGTTCTGTCAAGGGCTTGGATTAATAAGTCGAAGGATTGTGTGGATCATTGCTTTTTTGTTTTCAAAATTGTATTGAGGCCTATGGTTGCTAATTGATGGTAAAATGGATATGAGTATATGGAAGACCGTCAACTCTCTGTGTTTTTATTTAAAAGGAAAAACAAGCTTGTGTTTCCTCTCTGCATTTCATTTTTGAAAGAACCCGACTTGGACTCTAACTTGTCTCTACCTCCTCGGGCACCGTCGGGTTTGTCAAGTTTTGGGTTATCAGTTTAATGATTGTGGGAGTTTGAAGGCACATTCTCCCTCATTTATAAACCCATCCTTTTGGTCGAATTACTGTGAGGTCCTTCGGTGATAAATTTGTTTGAACAAATAAGAAAGAAATTGAGTGGTTGCCTACATCCGACAACTATATTTCTATTCAATTATGGTCTCGATCATAGTGTTTAATCCAACATGTTTTTGATTGCATAAGAAGACACCTGTGTGAGTTTTACCAAGCCTGATTAGGGTTATGGCAAGTTAAAATTGGTGTCTATGTGTTGATTTAGTTTTGTTCGCTTTATATATGATATGGTTCTATGTGAATCATCGTGCATACTATGATTTGTTTTTAAAATAAGTTTACATATGTTTATGCACACAGAAAGCAAGCTCAGGGTTCCATTTGGTTTTGAGTTGGTTGTTGTTGTCGATTCACTATTGTATCGATTATGTGATTGAATACTTTGTGTTATGATTGGTCCCTCGTGTATGCTCTTAAGTTTATCTGTGATTGAAAAGACACCTGTGTATACTAAATTGGGCCCAATTGTTGATTAGAGGACAATGACTGTTGATTTTTTTATCATGGTGCATTATTGATTATGAGGAATAAAAGTTGGGCATATTATAACAAGAATTGGTGTGCATGTTTTCTTTATTTTAAAAGGAAGAGATCAACGTTATAATATACAGTATTGTTGAATGGAAATTTTTTACATAAGTTATAATGCATAGACTATTATAAATTAAGGATTTCTAGGAAATTTAATTATTATTGAGACATCAAGCAGTTTGCATACAATTGAGGAACAATCAATGTTTTGGTCTTGAAAGTGGATTTTTTTTGGATTAAATTTGAAACAAAGTTATTATAGTTGATTGATTTAATTTATTTTATGAACAATATCCATCTAATTACCCTTCATTTTCTCACTTTTTGACTCATTACAAATCCCCTAATGATCCCAAACTCATTTTTCCCTCTCTGTTTACTAAAATTAAATTAAATCTTTGTATGACAACAATTAAGAAATAACACAGAGATAGATGACAACTAATATGTTTTGGTTATTTTTGCACAGTCAATTGTTTAATGAATTGTTCAGCGGTAATCATTATCTTACTCCTTTTCATTTTCTCACTTTTTCGCTCAATACAATCCCATTAGATATCCCTGAACTCTAATTCACCCCCTTCTCATTAACAATTATTAAATAAATTTTATGGATTGGTTTGCATGGGTCTGATGAGATTCCTGAGCCAAAATTTGTTTCATATTAAGAGAATGTCATGTATGATTTGTTTAAGAATCTAGTTGCTAATAATTGTTGCATACAAAATGCTCTTCTTCAACAGAGGAAGTCATGGAAGAAATAATAGGGGCAAAGGAAATTGGAACAAAGGGCCTAGAAGGCCTAGATTCTCAAATGCTTTCCTGATGATGGACCACACTAGTTTGGTTCGAAACGTCAAAAAACATAAAACCTATGCGATGGATCCGAAAGTACTCTCTGAACAAAACAATGATCGCAAAAGTCTTAGAACAAAAATTCTCAAAACATTTCGATGCAGATCCTCAAGAGTTAAACCAGTTCTTTCAAGATGGATTTTTCAATTGGATTGGATAAGGGGTAGTCCAACCTAGACCAGAGAGGCCTCCCTTAAAACCCCAACATGTCCCTAGTATCCTTGTTCCCCTCATGTTTCGTTGCAATCTGAAGTTTTAGAGAATGACGGATGGAAGGAAGTTATTAATCCATCGGTCTCCCAACATCGTGGCTGGCCAAATTTGTCTCTACCTGGTCCTCCTCCACCCATTAACCCAAATGTCAAAATTTCCCTTGCACACTCACCTCTACAGTCCTCCCACGCAAGAAAAAGACTCAAAATGGAAGCCTACCATGTGCATGATAAAGGAAAAGTTGTTTTTCCCCCCTCCTCTCCCTCAAGTGATTCAGCCAAATCTGTATCATCCCATATGCACTTGAGAGATGATTGTTCTCATGTCATCAGTGAGATCAAGCCTCAAGGTTGTACACAACCTAAGGCTAATTTAGGGAAGTCAAAAGGGGATAACAACAACAAAGGAAAATTTGCCTCTCAAAGTGGCAAATATGGTTTTTGATTATGTTTTATTATTTTTTTATTGAGGACAGTTGACTGCTGAAGGTTTTGGACAACAAACTAATTTTGGATATTTTGGATATTGTATGTTTGGATATAATTTGAAATATCATTGATATTTAAGTTTCAAATTTATGAGAATGATTATGGGAGCCACAAGGATGGATGTGTTTGATTGATTGACTAGTTATGTTTATTTTTGTTAAGAAATTAAAGGGAGTCACAAGGGGTCCCACCTACTATTTATTATTTATTAAAAGGCCCTTATTATTATTATCATTATTATATTAATTCTTCCCCTAAACTAAAAGTTAGTTGAGTTTTAGTTAACTTAACTAAATGAGGTAGTTGAACTACAACTAATTTGGAATGCGTAAAATCCAAATGAGAAGGAAGAACAAAAGGAGAATAGAAAGGGAATGCATACTAAGGTTATCTCTTGAGTTTTATTGAGATAGTTCAATTTTCATTCATTCTTCAATTCACTAAAAGCCTAATTCTCTTTTATGGCAACAGGGTCCTATTGTAGACAACAAGGTTCGAATCTTAACCATATCACTCAGATGTTTGTTTTAGAGGTGTTGATCTATCTCTGATAGTCTATGTAGACTTGTATGTTTATGAATTGAGTTTCATGATTGATAAAGTATATTGTGCATACTCAAGTGGGTAGCAGTCTGTGGCAAGTTGATCCATATTTTAAAGTTCATTTTTTACTTCTTGTCAGATTCCTTTGGTATGGTTTTCATCGGGGATATCTAAATTTGACTTTGGTCCATACCCCCCACAGGGTTTTGTAAAGAGAAAGACACTTTTGATCTTTTGGAATGAAATAAAGCGATTTCTATTTTGTCTCATATGTGTTAATATGTGACTTCGTATTTTTTCTTTTGTCTCCACATTTACTTTTGCAATCTGTTATATTCAGAAAAATATATAAAATTGTTGAATTTTACAACAATCTTTTATTTTAAAAAATCATCGTAAGCCCTTGCAACTAATACTTGTGGGTTGGGAAACACTTTTTTGAGGCTAGAAACATAAGGTAATATTCTCGTCTATCTTGTCTTAGACAAGAGAGATTCGAAAATGCTTGAGTAAGATAATTCATATATTTTCCTCAACAATGCCCAGAGATATTACTGTTGGACATAAAAGGCATGCTTAGCCCCGACAAACTCTGCAGGAAGAAGAGGGACATAGAGCCCCTCAAGGAACAACCAGAGAGAGAAAGAGACCAAATATATTCTCAATCTACCTTTCAACCATGACCCACATCATTGACTCTGAGCTATCTTGTCATGGAGTAGCTTCAGGTGAACACGTATGACAATATGCCATGACAGAAGAATATCAGTCTATATTGAAAAATGATGTATGGGATATTGTTCCAAGACCAGAGGGAAATTCTGTAGTGACTTCCAAATGGATTGATAAAATCAAACATGCAACTAATGGAAGCATCAAAAAATAAAAAGAAATATTTGTAGCTAGAGGGTTCTCACAAGTAGAGGGAGTTCACTATGATGAGAATTTTTCTCTAGTATCCAGATACACTTCCATCCGTTCTATTACTACACTAGATTCTTCCATGGGTTAGAAACTACATCAGATGGATGTAAATCCAACCTTTCTCAATGGTGAGATTTAGGAAGAAGTTTGTATCGAGCATCCAGAAGGATTCGTTATACACAACGAAATATCTCATGTATGTATGTTGAATAAAGCCCTGTATAGACTAAAGAAAGAACCACGTGCTTGGTATGATAAAATGGATGGATTCCTGATGATTTTGGGTTTCAACAAAAGTGTTGCTGACCCAAACCTATATTATCACATTGATGCCAATGAGTGCTTGATCTTGGTTCTATATGTGGATGACCATTTCCTCACCGGTTTAGAGAGACTCATTGTTGAATGAAAACAAGCATTGACTGCTAAATTTGACATGAAGGATTTAGGCTTGATGCATTACTTCTTGGGACTATAAGTATGGCAAAGGACATATGAGATTATCCCGAGTCAAGGAAAATATACTATGGAGATATTGAAATTTTTTTGTATGACATAATGCAAATCCATGCCTACACTAATGGTGATGGAGTTGAAGAAGATGAATGATACTGATTCAGGAGAGATTGATCCACACTTGTACAAACCATTGATTGGATCAATGATGTATTTGGTTAACACCAAACCAGATATATGTTATGAAGTTAATGTGCTTAGCTAGTTTATGATCCAATTGAGACAGACTCACTGGATAGTAGAAAAATGTAACACCCATTCAGGATGTTTAAACAATTAATTCTTCATTTTATACATACACAATAACAAATTTGCTTTAACATAATTTCATTTCATTTACACAATTCTTCTACATTTGGTCAATGATAAATCTAAATAGCACGATGAAATAAGTAATAGGTTAACTCTAAGATTTTCAACTTAAAATAAAAGTATATACAAAATATCAACAACAAATACCACTAAAAACTACCTCTTCCTTAGTTTGTCGAAGTTCATTGATTGTAATGTAGTCCTAGGCGCTTCCTATCATTCTTTTCCCGCTTTCCCAGAGTGAAACAATGGAATCCTCCCTGCCAGCTAAGATCCTAGCCATCTTCCTAGCTCCAAGAAACCTTTCGGTTTCTTGGCCCTCTGTGCCCGTGACTTCAAGAACAACAAAGCACAAATGCTCAAAGAAAACTATCACAAGAATTATATCTTCCAAGAATTTCACAACCTCTCATCATGCTCCAACCTCTCCATCCTCCCTCTCCTCTACTTCTTCTCCCTATTTATAAAATTTCCATACACACTTCCCCAAGTCTCCTCAACCGCCCCCCTCATTATTATCCATCAACCTCCCTTATCTAGATATTTTGGGAAAATATTAAAATAAAACTAAATATAAATGACTTGCATTAAACAACAATAAATAAAATAAAAAGCCTTTATTCTCATGCTAGCTAATAAATGTTATTTGATAATTTTCCCCAAAATGTACATAACACACGACCATGCTCATTTAATTCATCACACCCACCATCTATCAATGTCAAAAGGTATTTAATGCTTCTAGATATTTGTATGCAATATAATTTACCCATTCAATAAACATTCAATTAAATAGTTAATAATTTACTTTAATAATTAATACATTAATTACCTATACTAGTGTACATGGGTAGGGTATGTGTGCGTAGCTAGCGGACACATATCTTATTCATGTACTAACTATAAACAATCATTTCCTTTAGTGCATAGTTCCTATATGATCACCAAGACACGTAGGACAACAGATCAACTAATTCATCATTTAATAATCTTAATGAACTAAATTACACCAATTCATCAATAACTCATTGTCACACTTAAAATTTCAATAGGAAATCAAAGAAGGTTTTAAACATGGTAGGAACCAAGTGAGTAAACAATAGTGGCATCTCTAATCCCCAATCAGTATTCTTAACTAACATCGAAGCATCCTTCCTTCCTAACCTACTTCCATCTTCCATCCTATCCTTTCCTCCATTGGACTAAGATGGAGCGTCAACTATATTGACCTAACTCCAGATAGAACTCGTAAGCGGAAGTGTCATACATCTCGACCAAGCTTCCCCAATAGGAAACTAGCAGTCGTCATCACGTGTCTAGGGGAGCGTAACTTCACACAACCCTCACACGACTCTAGGTTTCAGAGGATAAATGGTGGGAAATACCTCCACCCCTCCTCATAGAACTAGGGTCAACACCCTACATCAAGCCATACTGTGCAACTATTGCTCTTAGAGTCACGTCATCAAACATCCACTCTGGGTAAGTTGTGCATCCTATCAAAACCGCACTTACCATAGATCATAGTAATATTTCGAATCATAAATTAAATAGTAAGTACAACTATAGCATAGAATATCTTCTTGATGTCTACGACATCCCAGTTACGTCAATACTATAGTCATTTGGCTATCACATAGCTCATCATCCTGTAGGTTAGTTCACCAATAACACATATTGATGCAAATACATCCCAAATTTATATAAGAATCCATATTTTCATTGACTCTCAATTAAGAAATGAATTCCTATTTACATCGTGCATTTCATCTATTATACATTCACAACATAACTTGAATTGGTGTACATGTACCAAACTTATCCATTTTAATTTTCATGTTTAAATAATCAAATAACTATCTTTGTCATGAGCATATATCATGTAACATACAAATAGGTCTTGAGGTACACATCTCAATGTCTAACAAAGTCTAACTGACTCCAAACAAATGCTAAACTTTGAATTATTAAGATTAGTAAACAAGAATGTTCTAACTTAAGGTCAAAATATGGGGCATTACATACACCCACCCTTCAAGAAACTTCATCTCGAAGTTATGATCATTCACAATATGAGGAGAATTTATGACACAACTTTTATTTATCTTTCACGATAACAAACCTTGCGTTATATTAGTCTCATTGGACAATGACCTGATTAAAACATGTCGAGGCTATTAATATATTGATTGCAACTATGCATGTTTAGTAGGCAACTTACTATGTCTTGACTCTATTTTATTACCATTTAATGAAACGACATGCTTCTATTATAGATTTATTCTTCTTAAGTTGTAAATTAAAGTATAGTCTTCTAGTTTGATAGCCAATTATAATCTTATCTCATTAGTGGTTCTTTAGTTAAGTGAATCTTATATTGAGTTCGTTTATAATTTAAGCCAAGCATATAATTCCACCTAAAATATCTTAAAAATTATAACCAATTATCATTGAGTTTACTATCACTCTAACTTGAGTGATACAATACATATGTCATCATAAAATTTCCCATGCTTAGGAACATTGACTAATATACTACTAAATGATTTTCATGTGATGTCATCACTTCACTGTTTGTTTTTCTATTGTCCTCAATATCTCTCTTTTCTTAAGTTGTATAGATTATATCTCAAACAAGTTAATTGACTAGTATAGGATTCTCTTCATCACGGTCAAGGAAAATCCTACTTTCTATCGTCAATTCACTATTACAAACATGCCTATACATAAAGAGCACCGTGTTGATACGTGAGTTAATGAACATTTTATATCAATAAAAAAAATTGACTACAAGATTTCATTCCAAATATTTAGTTATTTGTCCTTGGGGTCTTCTCTTCTCAGCATTGTACTTCTTACATCTCAAAATCATATCCTCTATACCTACCTAGTACTTACCATCTTTGGTCACTAGATCTTTTATTGTTCATTTCTAGTAGTTTCAAGTTCTTTCTCCTACTATGAAAGACGTTTTTAACAATGGGAAACATGTGTTCATCATTCCTCATATAGATTTATTTATTTACTTATTTATTTTCAAACAGAGTTTCTTTATAGGGAAAAATCCTTGTTAGTGAACAAGTAGTTGCTAGACCAATTAATGCATTTCAAGGTGTGTCCTCCCATTTAGATAACTCACCCCTCGTACAATGGACTCATGCATAGTGACTAATATAACTTGGTTGATATACCATGCCACACCTTATGACATAATAAAACGCCTTTTCATGATCTTCACATATCATTCTAACTCAAGTTTTAAATTCACAACATAGGCTCACTTACAGTATCCATTTGAATGTTCATTAGAATGTGGAACTAAACATAAGCACCTACTACAATCTTATGTTGTAAGAATCACCATGATAACCTACATAATTATTAAGTACAACCCACAATTTCCTCCTTCGCACTACACTCTCTCTAGGGTCAAGACCCTTTCCTACTCATACTTAATTATAGAAGCAACCCAAAGTGCATCAGCTACACTCCTAAGTTAGATAAAATTTCAATAGCACACCACACCAAATTCTCTATTATCTAAGCAATATTTTGCTAGCCAATGGTAAACTTTTGTATGACCTCCCCTTTCTAGGGAATAAGTATCACTAGAAAAGTCTTGAATCTTTTCACATACACATCATATAATACCCATAAATTAGGAGTAGGACTCATCACTAGTTTCCACTCTTAACATAAACACTATGGTAAATTTAAAAGTTGTTGACCTTCTCATGACAATAACCTCTCGTAAGTGGTCAATGTATTTCTTGTAACAATTATGTATCATTTACTCTTAGCATTACTAAGGTTAGATAATCCTTAAGTGGTATTGTACAAGCCATATTTAGGATTGATAAGGTTAGATTCTTCCTTATTATCACTACGAACCATGCTTGTGATTATGTTTTTATTTGAAATCAACTTTACTTGAGGTCTTCCACTTACTTACAAAGTGGAGGGTAACCCCAAAGTCATTC
>JZKD02S1673901.1:688652-709589 GCA_000966675.3 Picea glauca | reverse complement strand
TAGGTTTTTGGATGTCTAGGACTTTTGGCATTCCCGTTTATTGTAAAAGGGCCTTCAGAGCCTCATTGTAATCATCTTCTTGCGAATGCGAGTAACCGTCACATCTCTTCTTAGAGATAAGCTGTCACCATTCTAGCAAGTCTTTCACTCTATATTTTTACAGTCTCTGTACATTTCTTTGATTAATAGAAATCGTGTATTACTGTATATCTGTGTTTATGGTTGCATCTTTGATACATTATGTTATATTATTGAATATCTTCAATATCTATGTGCATTTCTTTATTATATCTCCGCTCTCATTTCATGCCGAAAATAATCTGGATCAGCATTGATCTAATTATTTTCTAAAATTCTATTTCTCTACATCACTTTCTCTTGGATCTATGTATAGAAAGCAAGGGCATTTTTATGTGCTAAATGGGTGTTGAAACCCTATAAGCATTCATGTGGTTGACGATTGGTATAGAAAGATTGGAGATCAGAGTGAAAATTGAGAGATGATGAATAAATCAAATTGAATTACAAACCAGATTGATTAGCAATTGAGTTGAATTTAGGCGATTTCATTGTACCAGAATTCTGGATATCTGACTATCTGGATCCAGACTTTGTTAAAAGTCCATTGAAAAATGATTTTTGGATTCCCACGTCCTGGATGGAAGGTTCCTCTGTTAGAAGGTTCTGCTTAAATTATGAACTATCAGGATTATCTGGATCTGAGCTATAGTGTTAAAGTGATTAAAGGTAGAGCCGGATGTCCGACCCCCAGATGAGTGGTTCCACTCTCCATATTTTAGTATTTGATAAAGCTAATGAGGATTGGGTATGAGTTAAAGGTTATCGAGAATTGAGCCTCTGGAATTCAGGAAAGGTTCCAAGCCATATTGGTTCTCATGTGATAAAGACAACTAACATCCACTAGTTGGATCGTAGACCCCACAACCCATAGAACATTACAACTCAACAAAATAATGAAGGTTAAGTTATAGAAATGTGTGCCATTGGGAAGTGGATCATGTGACATGGCATCCAGATCTCATCTTAATTATTAAGTGGAGTTGTTGAAATATTTGGATATTTGTATCTCTGGATCATCCAGATCCAAGATTCTAAATATAAGGTCATATGGATTATTTCCATGTCCAACGGATTCCAACATCCATATTTTGTATTTCCATATCTTCCACATCTAGAACAAAGCCTTTTGAGAAAGGTATGTATCTGGAGGTTTATGCTAGCTCGACATCTTAGATTTTGGGGTTCCACGTTTGATTTCCACTCCGTAAACATTGGATTGGTTGAACCAGAGGTTAATCATAGTTTTATATAAATATTGGAACAATTTAGAATTTCATCTTGCCAAGGTTTGAAGGTATTGATATTTGCTAAGGTAAAGAGATCACTACCACTCACTGAAATGTGCTCAACAAAATTTTATGTTGGAATCTAACACCCTATCACAAATTATCAACATCTAAAATGTAAGGAGTTGAAAGTTGCAGATGCCATAGACTAGATTTGATTTAAATGGAAGTACTGGGCACAAACAAAAAACCCAATCGTGCATCTTTAATTTTGGATTAAAGAACCTCTTAAATTCTCGTCGAAAGAGGTACAATTCATCTATCAATAGCTATACAAGAAAATGATTTAAACTTTTTTTTTAAATACAAAATTCAATAAAACAATATTAAACATTGGAAAACACCATAAATTTGTAGTCAACATGTTAACTAATATGTAGTCACGAAAATGATTTACACGTGTTTTAAAATTACAAAAAATCAATAAAACAATGTTAAACATTGGAAAACACCATAAATTTGTAGTCAACATGTTAACTAATATGTAGTCAATGGGAAAACACATCACTATAGTCCTATTGGAAGGGACTAATGAAACATTTTCCATAAACAATATTGTGAAATTGGGTACAGATGGATAGTTTCTTTTTCTTTTCCTTTTACAAAATCTCTCTAATGTCATTTTTTTCCTATTTGTGACCAAAATATATTTATCCCACAATAAAAATGTGAGGAAGATATCCATTTCATGTGACAAGACTGCAGATATGCAAATATGTTTGATTTCGTAATAAAAAAATTATCTATAGGTCAGCCTAAGAGGCATGCCATCTCCATGAAAGATCAAATACGTATGAATGTCCTCTTTCGTGCTTTGCTACAACTATTGATTATTATTTTTTTTTACTACGGAACTGTGTTGCCATATTAGTTTTAATAAACTGAAAGAGTAATGGTTATTATTATTGTAAGTCTTGGCCTTGACAATACTACAATTAGGAAAAAAATAACATTACTCCAAATTTGTATGAGTAGATGATGTTAGAGCTATATCAATTAATTGATTAATAAATATTAAAAATCATTAACTTCTACATGTTAGGCTAGGCGAGTCTCTTCATAAATTGATTATCACTGGCCATACATTGATGGTGTGAAGAACGAAATCAAGAGTTCCAAATGTGGAGTGGGCCAAACATATCTTACAATTATTTTACTTATACCTCTCATTCTTCTTTGTGGGACTACCTATCTCATTCTTCTTTGTGGAAAATGCAGGGACTAACTGAGACTACTTGCCTCCTAGAACCTAGAAATGTTTTCTAGAAATGTTTTCGCATAATAATTATATGTAATTGAAAGTGATATTAATCTATAACATGATTATGTAATATTAATAATTTATGTATATTATATTTAATATATATTAGATTTTTTTTTTATTCAATAATTTTTTTTTAAGGAAATATATTAAAAACCTAAAATCCAAAAATAATCCAAAAATAATATATAGTAAGAATGAAATTCTATCTTTTTATAAATTAATTTATCAATTATTTTAAGTTAAAAAGTCAACCTAGCAAGTAATAATTGTTTTGATTCTAGAATAAATATGAAGGAAATATATTAAAAATCTAAAATCCAAAACTAATATATAGTAAAAATAAAATTCTATCCTTTTATAAATCAATTTACCAATTATTCTAATAATTTTAAAGATTTAACTTATTTGCATTTGGAATAGTAAGTAATGATTGTTCTCACTACTAATTCACCACTAAATTATTATTAATTTTGCCACCTAAAAAAAATTGCAAACCCTCAGCCTTCTATAACAAGCTAAGTGTTATGATATGTTATATATTAAATTTGTTATATCAATTTCTAAAATTAAACAAATCTCATTAGTTTTGCCACTTCTAATAAAATATTAAAAACTCAAAACATTTATCTTATAACTCTTAAAATTGAATATGCTAAATTGTCATATAAATTTGTAAAATTATAGAAACTTTTAATATCAAATTATAAATATTTCAGTACAAAATTTAGATTTCCTTGATTCACCAAAAATTTAAATAGAAAAAAATCATATACATTAGCACTACATGGAAATTATTAATTAAAATTATTACTTGACTAAAATTATATTATGGATAACTTGCCTTATTGCTTTTAAATGAATTAAAAACAACTTATATTACTACTAATTTTACTTATCCAAGTCATCAGAATCTAAGACTTAAAAGCAAGTTATATTACTGCTAATTTTACTTATCCACGTCATCAAAATCTAGGACTTTGTAATAATGGTGATAGGAAAAGTTCACTATAAAAAAGTTGTCCAAATTTTACTGTTAATCACTAATTTGATTCCTGATACATTAAAATTATAATTATATTGTCAAGTTAATTTAATAAAATTGTAATAACCGTGAAAAAAGTCACTATCAAAGTTAATTTAATGGAGCTGTAATAACGGTGATAGAAAAAGTCACTATCAAAGCGTTGCACAAATTTTGTTTGATGTAAGTGAAATCTTTAAAAGACAAAAGTTACTTAACAGTTGTGCAAATGACAACCTATAAAAGCACAAGTCCAAAACACAAAAGTTGCTTGAACAGTTGTGCCCAAGATTCCGTAAAAGTAAAGGAAAAATTTATTTCTTATATTTAACATTAGATTTGACATATAAAAAATACAACTAAAATGTGAAGTGAATGAGTTAACTAATCACTGTAGTCTCCTTGGCAGGGACTTATACTAAAGGAGGTGGCCACAACATTAATATAATAATATTCAACTTGCCTTTATAACATGTATGCTTTATAAGGTGCAAAAAGGAAATCATTATTTAATCTAGGTATGTCTTCGTCACGAAAGGGAGTGGTTCCTTTTAGAACAATCTTGTCCACTTATATGGGTTAATGAGAAATATGAAGATTTAACATGACTATTAGAAATAAAGATTAAATAATAAATCCATCATCATAAACTAGAATCACATCATGTTCCCTTTATTCTTTTATTAGTCATATGTTAGGTCAAACCATGAATATATAATTATAATCTAACCACCATGATGTAACATGGTGGTTAGATTATAATTATTATAAAAGAATAATTATAATTATTCTTTTATTATAATGATGTAACATAGCATCAAAGAACATATCACAACCATTCATATGAGTGTTAAGTATAATCATGAAGAATAATGAAAATCACAATTTATCACTCATGCTAATATGAGGGGTAACATGATCCTTTAGAATCTTCTTGAAAGTGCACACATGATTATCTCCACATTTGTGAGTAATGGGAGTTGATGTGGCATCCACTCGATACCATTCTGGTCAAAAGAATAGATCAACTTGCATGAGACATAACTTCCTCATGCAAACTTTGATTGAGGAGATCTTTGCACCATGGTAAATCTCACAATATGTAGAACAATTCCAAGAGACTAGAGATAATTTCCATGCATTTTTTACCCTAAAGATGACCAATTAGTACCTCAAGTGTGCTCCATAAGTTTTATGACCCAAAATCACCAATATAGGACCTACCATAAAATTGGCCCTACAAGACAATAGCTCCAATTTTCCACTTATAAAATACCAAAATAGATGACAAATTATATAATGATCCATTTCAAATCAACTTCATCAATTATTTCACTTTTGTATACTTGAACTTTAAAATATCATTAAAATCAAGGATCCCATCTCATTACTCTTCTTCTACTACAATACACTACATATCATATCTCTATTGTCATCTATGTCTCTCTTTCTTCATCACCATAAGAATTTCTCATGGGATTCTCATCCATTCATTTCCTACAAGATCTAAATTAACTCATGACCTTGCAAATAATTTCACTCCCTATTTTTCTTGTAGTATACGAAGGTTCCTTTGGTGTAGCCAATCACTCTTTCTTGAAACCACACAACATGGAATCTTTGCACTGCTATGTCACATCTCTCCCCAACACAATTATTCACAACCACATGCAAACTTCCTTGAGTGATAATTATGCCAGCATATTAATTTCTTCATAAAATAAAATCATGAGTCTTTCTTTTCACTCACCATAATAGTTTGTCACTTTCTTTACAACACTTCTCTTGCAAACTTCTTCATCTTCACTGGTAGATTTATAAATCTACTATATTTTTTCATCAATATCTCTTGATAATTTCTTCCTGTTATTGGTTCTTCTTCTCTACTTTGGCACCAACTTTCACCTCCCATAGTGGTAACTAAATTTGATACCACTAAGTGGAGGGAGAAAGACCTCCCCTACCATATCAAAGTACAAAAAAATAAATTATTCTCATCTACAACATTCAAATACATGGCAAAAGGAAATACTCCATCCATTAATAAAAAACTACGACAACATTCATATTAATATAGAATTTAATAAATGGAAACCTAAAAGGGAATTTTTCTTTTCATGATAGATCTATCTATCTCTATAACCATTCTATAGTTTTTTTTAAAATGATAATGCACTCACCTTCTTGCACACTTTTTCTCATTAAAAACCTCACTAGGCTACCAAGTTGTGGGCCATGGAAAAATTTAGTCATCTTCACCTTTGGAGCACCCCCTATTCTCTCGATTGACTATTGTATGTATCTTCTTGTAGACTATAACTACCTTCATGGATGGCTTTCCCTTTAATTCCTCATTGTCTTTTCAATTTCTCACGGCTTGCAACTATTCCTTTCACCTTTTTTATTGCATTCCCATAAATTTTGTTTACTTGGAATTCATCTTCTTTACCTAGGTATACATTTTTTATGTTCTTATATCCTACCACGTGGCACCATAAGACTGGTCAACACCATCACAATTCCTTTTCCTGTGTTGAATTTCTTCCCCACACAACTGGTCCTTTTATGGAAATCCCCTAACTAATACCATCGGGCTTGGGTGTGGATTACCGTAGCTAATGTAGTTGGGGGTTCTATGGGCTTATCTCAACATATGCTTGGGATGACTTTGCATAATCCTTAGTTGGACAGTGCCAAAGTGTTATGGTGGGTCCCTGAATAGTGCAATTAGAACCTTTTGGTGAATTCCCCTCCTAATGTAATTGGCCCCGGATAGGTTTACCCCAATGGAGATATGGGGATTGTAACATCCCTCTCTTGCGAGCACATGTTATTGACATATACTTTGAGGACACTTGCGTGCAAGTGATCCAGTTATAGTACATGGTTATGGTTTCTCTTTTGGATTTTGTGATGATGTTGATGGATTATGGCATTATGTTATTTGATATCTATGTATTGACATATGCTATTGACAAGCTTCCCCTGAGTTTGAAGGACACTTGACAGATTGTGGATGCCGAGAACATTAATGGACCTCCTGGGACTTCTTATTGAGTCAGGGAGTGGATTGTATTGGTTTGAGTATTTCATTATGCATATGTGACATGTGATCCATTATAATATGATTTTGTATATGGATCGTTGACAATGTTTTGTTGATGGATGCACGCTGACGATTTCTTGATAATTTGACTCACATAAGGAGTAAAGGGGCCATGCACATAGACCAAATATTGAGGAAGAGTTGTGGTAGCATCCTTGTCACAACCTACTAGCATTCCCAATCGTGGCTTGAACTATAGGTTAACGATTACCTAGTTCGAGAGGTCCACGATGCCATGAGGGCAGAATGAGATAATCACTCAAGAATATTTCTAAGGGGCACACAATAAGCCAGGTTCTTTATTCCTTAGAAGCCCTTAGTCGCTTACAAGGTCACCCAAATGGAGTGTTGACTCTAGGGGTTGGACAACTACCAAAACCAATCAAAGGTGAGTGGCACCCTTGGAGTACATAGTGCGTCTTGAAGGACACGACACGTGAATACAAATTGAGTCAATGAATCTAGATGGCCTAGAAAACCCTGAGCGAATAATTAATCTTGTAAAATCTTGAGCATTAGCAGATCAATCAATCAATTAATTAATTAATTAAGGATTCAAATTATTAATTATAAATCCCTATAAGAGTCTAAGCATTTGCAAATATATTTAATTCAGTCTAAGCATAATTTTTGTAAAGAGGCTAAACTAAAATTAATAACTAAAGAAAAAGGGGAATGAGGTAAATAATTTCAAGAATCAAGTAAATTGAAATAATCCTAATGATTTGATTTAAGGCACATAGATGTAAGAAATTATTAAAAGGGATTTTTTTAAATAAGAAAGAAACATGGAGGAGATAATGTGTACGCATAGAAAGAGATCTAGAGTCTAGTTAACACTAGTCTAACTAAATAAAAATCCAATTTTAACTCAACTCAGAATTAGTAAGGTGTCAGTCATTAATCGGAATTAAGGGGAATAAATAGACAACTAGGAGTAATTTAAAGAGCGGATGGGTGAGGAAAATTGACTTTTAATTAAAACAAATTATGAATTTTCTTGTGCAACTTATGGAGAGGGTGACAAGTGTATGGGGGAATAATTCTTAATTAATTATTTAAAACGTGAATTAAATGTGCAAGTGACATTGTGTCATTAAGGAAAATCCTATAAAGCAAATGGAGGAAAGGGAAAAAAGGGATCACACTGGTTATGGATAAATTTATGCTGCATAATTTTTGACTGGTTTTACTTGTGAGAGTTGGGATACCCATCTTGAGAGAGAGTCATGGCTCTACCTTCCGAGGCGAGCTGGGAGCTAGAGGATTTCTAGTTGTGTGTGTGTGTGGCCCCTTTGCGGCTTGGGGGGCTAAGAGGGAAGAAGAGTACCCCTAGCATTGACTGGGAGGTACCAGTGAAGTCTCAACGATTAGAAGGCGAGAATTCGGAGGAATGCCATTGCTGAAGTGCATATGGACATTTTCATCGTCGACTATGGTATTTAAATGCTAACTATTTATTTGTAATATAGTTAAATTTTTATAATTTCGAATTCTTGTAATGGAGATGATTGTGATCAATGGTGTTCCTTATTTCTTTGTATATATATATATATATATATATATATATATATATATATAAGAATGATCTGGTAGCACCAAATGGAAGTGTTGTTGTATTTCAGTTAATCGCTTGTGATGTTGAATGAATTCCTTCGAAAATTTTGTTATCTAAGATAATTTTGATTATGTTTCTAATCTAACTTTGGATATACTAATTACTTATAATAGCTTCTGAATGATTGATTGCTAAGTTATAAAACTGGAGACTACAAACCCTTTTGTCTAGTCATTGGCCTCCATTGGCGAAAGAAATTCGTAGCCAAGTTTTTAAGAGGAATTATGCTTATACAATTGCTAACTATCAGTGGAATGGAAGGTATAGAGAGAGATCCTCTGGTTCAAAGCCTTGTATGGCATGTAAGAGTCTTATTATTATTTTCGTCCTTTCCCAAAAGACGAATATTTTCCTTCACTCGTAATGGTAGTCGCTGCCAGTTTTTACCCTTCCAAAAATTGTTTTTTCTTCCTTTACGACATTCATTCTCCTTAGAGTGAAAAATTAGGCACATATTGGAGCAAAATACATTTTATATATGTAGTTCCTGGACGAGTTCATAGACGATTTTACCCTTGGCGCCTTCCCGCTAGCAAATTTATAAATTGCAAAGGAATTAATTTAGCGTACTGTGTGGAACCTTTTTACTTTTGGCATTTTCCTGGACAGAATGCACCGATACGAACCCTATTGTGTTGTCCTTAAAAACTGTGGGAGACTTACGTATTCCTCTTACATCTTGAAATTCTTGCGCCTTGGAATAATGTTAATGAATCAATAATTAAGTGATTAGCCTTCCTTGCATTATGGGATAATGTTGGTGTATAGATGATTAAGTGATTAGATCTCTTGCACCTTGGAATAATGTTAATGAATAAATGATTGAGTGATTATATTTCTTTGTGCCACATATTAAATGTTGATGTATGATCGGTTATGAATTTGCCTAATCTTGTGTCTTGAAATTAATGCTGATGTATGTTGGGTTATGTAATTAGATTACTCGCGCGCCATGAAAATAAGGTTGATGATTTCTCTTGTGCCATGGTTAATTGATGATTAAGATTGATTGATTGATCTAGTTGATTGTCGGCTTGATTGGATTAGCAGGATTTAGACACCTCCTTGTTCCTCAGAATAATCTCTAGCCCTGAGACCTTAAATGGTCAAAATCAATCGGATGAATCCTGGGATTGAGAGTTTCTTATGTGTCCTGGAGGTCTTAACCATGAAGGACAGGTTGGGCAGATAGTTATTTGATATTCAGTGTCTACTTGATCATTATTTATATTTTTCTTCGGATAATTGTGATGTGATGAAATGAGTTGCTATTTATGTTTATGCATTGAACATGTGTCGTTGTTATTTATGTTAATGCATTGGATTTGTGTCTTTTATTTCGATGGTGTGTCGCTTGTAATGCTTTTAATTATGAGGTAGTGTTTATTGTGACTTTCTATGAATTATGCCTTGACGTTAAATTCCTCATGCTAAAAACAAATGTTTACCTATTATACATCATTGTTTGTTGTCATAACAGAGGGGTCGTTATAGGGATACTACAATAAATCCTAGGGAATTTATAAGTTTCCATCATCGTTGAGCCCCAAATGGGCTCACCCCAACATACTACAATTATTTATTCAATGTCATTACTCCATGATATCATAGTTGGAACCTCAATATACTACAAGGAAAATACCCTCTAGTGGATTTTTTTTGCGGATGCCCCTATTAAAATATCCAAAAAATCAGTTTATAGCAGAGGATACTAGCGGAAGTGAATAAGCAGAGGTTTTAGAAGATGTTTTTGTACGATGCATTTATAAATATATAACACACCGGTGCGGTTTATACAAATGATGCATCAGTGCTTGCAAAACTAATGCATCATAGTAGGATTATTTCAAACAAAAAAATATTCCGATGCACTACAAAAATAATGATGCACCAGACCGCACAATTTCTCTTAAAAATTGTGCACCGTGGCAGTATTATTTAAATTTTTTTTATATACGATGGTGCGCTAATTAAACAATTGCACCGGTGTGAATGGTTTCTCCCCAAAAATGGTGCACTGTGGTAAGGTTTTTGAAAACAAATATTTTGGTGCGCTACATAAATAACGACGCATTGGTGTGGCTAGTTTTTTAGCGCACCGTAAAAGGGTTAAATTAAAAAAATTATTATCCATATTCTTAATCATGAAGAAACATCATCTGAGAGAGAAGTAGCAACAGGATGAGTAGAGGGTTGACATGTACAATGTTGTACGATATTGGGAGGTGAGGGAGAGGGAGAGGGATTTTTTTCCTTAGCATTTCTGTGAATTTTTTTGTCTTCATTTCATCTGTAAAGACTTGAGTCTAAAGTATAGGCATTTCATTTGTAAATACTTGAGTCTAAAGTATGGGTAGTCTTTCAAAATTCTAATCTATAATCATATGAATCATGTTGTAGATTTAAGTATTTGGTGAAATCCCAACTAACGGGTTGTCTAGAAAAATTCTAATCTATATTAGTTACTAATTCATAATTGTGTGTGATTGTGATGACAATTTGAATTATTATGACCATGATGTCCACGATGGGAATATTTCTCCATGGGTACCTACTATCGTATGGATCTCCCTTCCCATATCGTTATCATGATCGTCAATGATTATAACCTTGTGTGATCTCTCTATCAATGATCATAACTAGCTTGCATAATCATCAATGATCATAACTTGCGTGATATCATTGTCCATGATCATAACTTGAATGATATCGTCGTCAATTATCATAAGTTGTGTGATCTCATCGTCAATGATCATAACCTTGATCTCTCCATCATTGATCATAACCGTCTCTCAAAATCCTAAACTATAATCATTTCCCATTTATAATATAGTTGGGAGTTCACCAAATCCTTGATTCTACAACATTACCAGTCTAGAAAAATTCTAATCTATATTACTGGAAAATAAAAAATTTGATAACTTTTAAAGCATAATTATGTGTATATTTAAAATACATTGCACCTGTGTGTTTATAACACCCTAACGCACTGGGGTGTTTCATTAATAATCACATTGTGACATGATTAAATAAAACAAATACACACCATCGTAGGATTATTTCAAAATATATACTCCGATGCGCTCTGTGGTATACTGATGCATTGGTCAGCACATGTGCTCTAAACAGATGCATCGTGATAGGGTTATTTAAAAAAAATATATAATCTGGTGCACTAGTTAAAACTAGATGCACCAGTGCCACTAATAATAGAGCGCACCGTGACATGGTTAAATAAAAAAATTTACACATCATTATAGGATTATTTCAAAAAATATATGTTGGTGCGCTCCATAGCATACTGATGCACTGGGGTGCATTGTTTCTCCAAAGGGAGCACCATGTTAGGGTTCTTTTTTTTTTAAATAACTGGTGCCCTATATAACACCAGACACATCGGTGCATCAAATAATCGACTGCACTGTAACAGGGTTAAATACAAAAATTACGCACCATTATAGGATTTTATACAAAAAATATATACACTGGTGCGCTCCATAGTAACCGGATGCACCGATGTGCACATGTGCTCTAAAAGAGCACACTGTGTTTGGGTTATTTGTAAAAACTATTATCCATTGTGCTACATAAATATTTTAGCACCTATGCGTTCAGTCATCGAGTGCACCAGAATAGGGTTTAATAAAAAAAAATCCTTGCTGTAAAATTCATTTTTACCATTTTCAGTGTTGTGGAGATCAAAAGCATTGATGTAACTTTTTCCTCTCTAAAGTGTCCTGCCATTGGTGCTTCCCTTGATTTCCTTCCTTCTGTTTGTTGCTATGTGTGTGGCTTTCAAATTTTTCCAAACAGTGGGAAAATTTAATTTTTTATCTACGTTCCAACCATACCTCCTCGATGAAAAAATGTCCAAATAATATCTTTGTTTCTTTATAACTTAAGTTTTCGGCGGATTAAAATTTAAAATTGAGTTAATTTTTCACTTTTTTTTTTTCTACGCAGTGCGTTCGAGACATTCAGCTCGCAACATGGTTGGTGCACCCTGTAGATTTACAAGGTGCATTGCAACATAATGTTAAATACCTTGGTGAAGCATAGGTAAACATGATTGCACTGACGTGTCCATTTATTGACACACCACACAAAATTATATAGCTATTCGATGGTACGTCTTAGTACCTCTAACACACCTGTCTGTTACGGTACATGATGCACTGCACGAATTAGATATATTATTTCGCGTGATGTGTTAGTAAGCGTGCACATCAGTGCATTCATGTTTACAAACACATCACTATAACAAAATTAGCATTTTTTCGTGGTGGTCCCTGTATATTCTTTGTGTGGACCCCGAATGGTGTGAGCCGAACGACTTGAACACACCGCCCGAAACAATTAGATAAAAAATTACAAATTTTTGTACTCATCAATTTTAAAAAAATTGCAGGGCGGTGCATCACCATTACTGAAAAGCACCCGTGCATATAAGGAATGTATACACACCACCTTAACTAATTAAAAAAAAAATGTTTTACATCGTGTTAGGATTTTAATTTGTTTTTATTTTAAGTGGTGTGTAGGGTAGTCATAACACACTGGTAGGGTGGTGCGTCAATTTTAAAAAATTGGTGGGGAGGTGCATCTCTATTACTTAAATGCATTGGTGCATATAAGGAACATATACACATTGCCTTAACTAATTTAAAAAAAATGTTTTACAGTGTGTTAGGATTGAAATACCAAGAGAGATCGACCTCTCCTCTACTTTCTTTTCTTGGCCAATGTTTCTTTTTACTTTTTGAAGAAATAATATCTATCCTAACAGCCAATGTGTCACTTTATTTTGATGATATGTGCCTCCATAAATAATATGAAACATTTTTAAATATATCCATTGGATCTAGTAAGTGGGCAATCTTAAGATGCTTCCAATATGGGAGCTCATAAAAGAAATATTCTCTTTTCACCCTAATGGGAAATTTCTCAACATAGGTGTCAAATAAGTATGGATCATCGAACATAGGCTCCCCATTTGAATCGAACATTTCTATAATATCCTTCTCCTTCTCTCTCTCATATGTTCTAAGCCATTTTGTTGGTGTCATTGTTGCAGGCCTTTGGGTTCTCTCTGTTTTACCGTTGAAAACTGATGTTACTCTTCTATAAAGGTGTTATTCTGGGAGGAATACCCTGGAGCAGTCATACACTGGCTTTCGTAGGTGGTTGGACTATCTAGCCTTCAGAAAAGGTCCAAAACATTTACATCCATGATAGACTTTTGTTACAAGACCTGCAAAATTATTAATGTATACAAATTATGTTAGCATCGAACATCAGAGCAATCGCAACGAATTAAATATGCCAAAATATATTGTTACGTATATAAACAAATCAATAAACATGTAATTTACTAGAGAAAACTCTTAAGCCTGGATAATCATGTGTGGTGTAAGCATATATTCCATACAATGTAAAACTCCGCTTTGTTGCGATGGGTCTTGATACATCGTATACATGTATCCCTTCCCATAATTCCTTCAATTCATCTACCAATGGTTGTAGGTAGACATCCATATTCTTCACTTTTATTTTACCAGGGACTATAAGAGCCAACATAAGATGTTCGATCTTCACATAAAAGCATGGGGGGGGTATTTTTATTGATCATTATTATAGGCCAAACAGAATAGTTGGTGGTTTGGAGGGAATATGGGTTGACTCCATCCATACATATGCTGAGTTGTGGACTTTGTACTTCATCCTTGAATTTTTCAGGCCATGTATCCTCTATATGCTTCATGGCTATTGAATCTGTTGGGATTCACATAAATCTTGACTCACTTCTATGTGAGACATGCCATCCTTGCAACAGAACTAAATATTTGCAATGAAAGAGCCTTTGAATCCTTGGGATTATAGGCATGTGCCTCAATATCTTATGAGGAGGAACATGTGATTTACCCTTTTTATTTGATTTATGATATCTTTCATGCCCACATTTTGTACATATCTCTTTATCTACATATTCTACTCTATATAGAATACAATCATTCAGACATGCATGATATGATATGTACTCAACACCCAATATTTTCAATATCTTCTTTTCCTCTTCACAACTACCAAGAAATAAATTATCCTTCAGAAGTACCTTATCTTTGAATAACCTGCAGTTAATGGGAAATATAAATGTACAATGTCATTTAATGTTCATAAAATCGATCGTTTTTAATGTTCATTGTATGACAATATTTATAAAATTATAAGGGACTTAATGATGGTCAACTACCTCAATATTGTTGAGAAACATACGTTTGACATGCCAAACTTTGCTTTCAAGTTGTACAATAACATTGTTTTCCCCAAGTGGGTAGACTTTGACTGGCTAGGTATAAAGAGAGGGGTGGTGGAAGAAGATTTCAGACTTTCGAATAAGGTATCAGTGATAAGAGCATCATCCCCTCTCACATTGTTCTAGAATGCATATAACAACATTGTCTCCATGGAAGTTGTATCCCATAAATAATCATCCATACCAACCTCTATTTCATCTCCAATGCCAACTTGTGAAGAACTACTATTGTTGTAGTCATTCATAATTGGTGAATCTGGACATAATGGGAATTGAATAGGTGGTTGATTGAACCATTCTTGGTATGCTTCCTCTCTGATTTGTTCTCTTATTGCATCCTTCTCTCGATTTGACATTGTAGTGGGGTGCAATGGAAGATGATAGGTAGGTCGCTTATCATCATAATCCTAATTTCAAAAATATTGAATTTTAATACATCGATGATATTAGTAAGCACTATGCAATTGGTTTTTTTAAATCACATTATACCCAACATTAATTATTACCATTGCTGACCCAGGATTGTGGCTGGAAGATGACATGTTACTATTGACAACGTAAAGTGATTGTCCATTTTCATCTACCAACTGTTTGCTGTATGTTGCTCCTAATAAGAGATTTCGATGTTTTTGAATTGGTGGAATATTATTTGCCTCTGAACTTGATTATGAATAAGGATCCTACAAATTTGGATACATTTTTATTCAGATTGACAAGGATAAAAAAATTAAATTCAATTAGATAATCAAAATATAAATAAAATCTGAACTTATTGGAGATGGAAAGGGATAACTCCACAATGGAATTTGAGCAATATGGGACATGCTAGAATTTGAAGAATTGGAGATTTGATATGATAAGATTTTCTCCCTGCATTTGAGCAAAATCAACAATAATGTTTTAAGAATAAGGTGACTTTAAGTGGAAAATGTATACTATGGAGTACTGCAAGTCATGTGGATTCATCTTAAAAGATAACTTAAGATGAATATACCATTTTGTGTTCAAATAAAAATACAAATAACTTTGAAAGCATAACGGTTTGCTTATTTAAACCATACGCATCGGTGCATATATAAAAATATAAAGCACCATGGAGTTTACTTATGAGTCACACTAGTTCATAAATAAATAAAAAATAATTATCTGATATCGGTGCTCCAAAAATTTTAAGTGCACCAATGCATTGTATACAAAAACACACCGATGCGTTATATTAATAGATGCACTAGGGTTTTGAAAAACTTAAAAAAAGTGCGACTTGGTTTTTTTACAATTGAAAAATGAGCGGGAATTTAAAATCTAATTTCATAAAGTTATTTAAATAGTAAAAGGTTATTCACTGTTTCATTATTTTACCAAAATTTACAATGGATATATTTGCAAGAGAGCCATTCATGAGAGCATTATGGAGCAACATAATATTTTGGAATAATAGGATTATTCAGAAGATCATAATTTGAAGGTTATGGTGATTCATTTAAAACCCTTTTCATAAAATCTTTCCTGGGTATTAAGCTATTCAATATTTTATTATTTTGCCAAAATTTACACGGGAGAGATTTCCAACAGAGATATACAGGGGAGCACTGTGGAGCAACAAATCAATACTTTTTAACATGAGACTTATTCAAAATATCATAATCTAAAGGGTATGATGATTCATTCAAAACCCTTTTGGAGCAACAAAATTATTCAAAAAATCAGAATCTGAAGGGTTTTGTGATTCACTCAAAACCTTGCATATTAAGTTTTTTTACAATTTGTATCTGTATTTAGATTTAATTAAAATTCAAAAAAAGAAATAAAAATAAAATAATACTTACCTTAAACCCTTGCTTCTTCTTGCTCATGTGATTGAAAAATTTCACCTTAGGGTTTAACTCTCTCTATCACTTCATAATTACAACTTTTCATTTTAGGCATTTTAGATTTAATGGGTTTATGTTTCCATATAAAAGACGTTTGACATTTGATGCATCGGATCCAAACCCTCTTGACCCTGTCACATTTTTTTAAAAACCATTTCGGGTAATTGGTGTGCCTAATTGAATCTAACGCACCGGTGCACTTTCGGATAAAACACATCAGTAATGTTGCAGTATAATTAAAAAAAAATCATTCATCAATGTGTAATTTTGTTTGTTCATGGTATTTTTTTATTTTCGTTTTTTTTTTTCTATTGGAGCAGTGTTGATAATGATACATATCGCACCGTTGTAATTTATAATTTTTTAAAAATACGTATTTTATATCGATGTGTTTCATATATGGAACTCTAATTTTTTGTTTTATGAAAGCACACCAAAAACGTTGTTTTGCAGAAAATTATGTGATTTATTTATAAAATATATTTAATAACTTGTGTATTGAATGGTACATGATATATATTGATAAAACAATGCGTGAGAATAGTTCAAGTAACAAAAATTATGATCAATAGAATGATAACACATCCAAAAAGACAAAAAATGCAAGTTCTTTGTAAATTCTATACAAAATTAATATGTTAAAAACACAAGTTCTTTGTAAATTCTATACAAAATTAATATGTTTGAACTATATGTAAGTTTAACTAATATGTATTGGTTAGTGTGTGTCCTCCATATCCATAAATTGAGGAATCTTGATAAGATTCTTTGTGATCTAAGTGCAAAAGAGCGTAAAAGCTTGATGGAAAAATTGCAAAAGGAAGAATCGAGATAATGAAAAAATTCTATTCAATATGAGTTATTTTTTCAATTTTCATTAATAATATACTTAAAAATATTAGATAACACGTTTCAATGAATCTATTAATTCACATATGTTTAATGTTCTATAGGTACCAACAACGAAGGAACACAATGTCATCCTAAGAAAATAAAGTTATAGAAGATGTAAGTGATGATGAATTGGTCCTTAGTTCATGTGGAGTGGTGTTGGAGGTTAATGAAAGGGGGATTTTTTTTCACAAAACTATGAGGGATATAGTGGAACAAACATATAGACGTACTTTCCACTTACAATACATAAATCAATCCAATGATTCCAAGAACCAAGTTATATATAAACTACATGAAGCGTTTGTAGAGAAATGGTCAATGAGACCTGTCAGACTTGCAATAGAAAAAAATACAACATCAAAAAATAATCATTCAAAAAGTAATATTCCTAATTTTTTTTTTATAGAATATGTATACATTACTACAAACCATTCGTTTATTAATATCAATTTTGTTATATTTAGTTTTCATATATCGATATAAAAATATTTTGTTGTCATGTTACTTTTTTTTAGAAAGATTATGAAAATCCCAAAGGATCAACGAGTTGATATCCAAAATATGGTACGAATTTCAAAAAAAATGTACAAGGAGATGGTAAAAGAAATGAACATAATTGCATCGCTGAAGGACTCATTTCAACAACAACGTGCTTCAAATGTATGAAATCATTGAAATTTTCAGTTAGGTACATATAAATAAATAATTAAGCATTAAATATTAATTTTCAAGTATTTTCTTGTAGAAAAGAAAACAAAATGGAACCCATTCAGTACATAAAACATGACGACAAGGAAGAAAATGGTTGATAGCAATTTTTATGAGTAATTTCTATTTCCTTATAACATTAACTTAATATTTAATTTTTGTATATGTTAATTGTTTTTACAACAACCATCCTTGAATGTCTTCAAACACGTGCTAATATACAAAGAAGAGACATCACAATAATTGATTGACATTGGGTTAAGTAAGGGTTGTGAGTATATGTTAGAATATAAAAAATTAATTGTGGAACTTGTAAGTATCTTATGTTGTTTTACTTCTCTCATTTTATAATTAATGGAACAAAAAAATCTTTTATATTAAATCTATGATTTATTATGGGGTATAAAACTTGCAGGAAACAAAGTATGAAAATGTGCCAACAAAAGAGTTGTTGACAGAAGGCATGATATTTGGTTTTGAAAAAATGTGTATCATTCAGGACTCAATTCTTGCTATGGTATGTCACTTTTCAATTTACATTCATGTATATTATTTATTTAAATTTTCATTATTCTCACCAATGTAGATACACTCATTACAGTTTATTTTTATTTTTGTAGATGGAATCATTTGAAGAAGAGTAAAACAATCGAGAAAATCATCAAAACGTTCGATCAAATAAGCCAATTGGCAACCGTTCCAATGAAGAAATTTGATGATCAATATATTTGGATATCAATGCAAGTTGTATTTTTTGAAATAATTGTCTGTGAAAATAAGACATTTTGTTTAATGTAATGGACATAGTGTCCCGATTAAAAGACAAGGGGTTACTAATATGTTTTGACCAATTTTGTATGAAAAAGAACCTATTATTCATATATAATAAAATATGTTTCATTTTTTTCTATTGCGTTGTCCAATGTTGATGTGAAATGTTACATCACTGATTAAATATATGGATGATTAAATATTATAATGAAGAGATGCAAAATATGATGATATAAAAAATTAATCCAAACATCATATCCAAATTCGCTAATCAAAATTTAATTTATATGAATACTATTATAATATATATGTCAATTTTTTGATGAACAATGGAATTAAAAAATAACAATAATTGTGCATTGTCACAGGTGGGTGTTTCTAAAAAGAGAAAATGACAACCAGGGCATTTAATGATAAACAACACTAGTGCATTTCAATATAAAACACACTGGTGTCATAATTAAATTCATACCAGCGATGATATACAAGGAACCAAAGCCAATCTTAATACTATTTTAACCAACAATTATAATAATAAAAAACCTTTATTGGCATGTTTAATTAATAAACACATCGGTGCTTTTGTATCACACTTCCTCTTTAGTGCATTCTGAATATCATGCCGTGGTAGGGTTTTATTTTTAACCACTGGTGATGGTATCATAGATTCACTTGGTGCCTTATTCTTATTAAGGCACTGATGTGTTATTACTTATAAGAGCACTAGTGGCCCAATCGTTTTTGGACAACCCCAATGATTTCTTGTAATTGTAAGCAATGGTGATTTAATTTAAAGAATGCATCGGTGCTTGATATCATAGATTCGGCCAGTGCGTTGTTTTTATTAAAGGACCGGGTCATTATTTTGTATAAACGCACTAGTGCCCCAATATTTTAGGCTCTCTCAATGATTTTGGTGTAATGTAGGCACCGATGCTTTATGTTTGGGAACACACCGATGTGTATAGTCCATGAAGCATAATGACTAGAAAAACATCCACTAAAAACTCAACCCACCTAGTTTTTTTTAGTTATAATGAAGTTCCATTATAATCTTCGTAAAAACATCCACTACCAAAACTGAATGTTTTCGCAGAGTTCTTTCTGATAACTTTTTCCAATTTTGTAACACTCAAAATCTCCGTTATAACTTTCGTTAGAGAGTATTTTCCTTGTAGTGATGGGATTATCTTAGGCTAGTACAACTAGGAATTGGAGGTTCTTATCCATTCTAGCATTGTTATCCTTAAACTAGGATTACCTGATAGGTCTAGGATTACTCCAACATATCCTCAACCATTTATTCTCACTCTAATATCATCAGGTTGGGAATGAGGAATATGTCACATCATAATTCATCTAGCCAACCACCATCTATCGTTTCCAATAATCCATAATCATCTTCCACATCAATCCATCCACCTCATCACTAGCCATGTTATCATCACCATCCTACCACATATTTATGGCAACATCATTTCCACCTTATCATCCACATCAACATCACTTTGCCACATAATCAAGCATACTTCCACATCATCACCTTATTTATTGCTTATTGTTCTGAGGAGTATCATCATTTTTCCAATGACTCTATTACATCATTAATGAAATGGAGACATAATAGATAAATAATAATGAACATGATATTCATAATACTAGTGAAATCAAGACATAATAGACAAAAAAAAAGAATGAATACATTAACACATAATGGCCAAATACATATAGTAACCAAATTTAGGAATAATAATGTACAAATAAGAGTGGAGACGGTAAACATAATGAAGACACACACATACTAGTGAAATGGAGGCACACTAGACAAAGAATAATGGACACGGTAACCCATCCCATCATAGCAACACACATTAATACTAGCAAAATGGAAGCATACAAGCCAAATAAGAATGGACATGGTAACACATAATGACAACATATACATACTAACCAAAATCCACATACATACATAAGAGGAAAGAACCTATGATATATATATATATA
>JZKD02S1673901.1:627501-649842 GCA_000966675.3 Picea glauca | reverse complement strand
AAAATGTATTAATCTGTTTCTCAAAATCATCTTCAAATCACTTCAAATAATGGCTGGCCCATTTTTCAAAATCTTCATTTCTCATCACCGATTTATCTTTAGACACATATCATCATTATGTTAACCAAGCATGAATGGAAAATTCATTATAGAAAAAGCAATAGATCCATCTAATGATATATCATCCATGGACCTCTTGAACATTTTTGGAGGTCATGTTTATGTTCAAGAATGGTTTTTGGTAGCTACAAATTCAAAACATTACTGACAACAAATATGCAGCATCATGATGGATCCACAACAAACATTACTGGCAATTTGTAGTAAGCATTATTAGTGAGTTGCAACCACTTCCACAAGTCTAATAAATAACCGTTTTCTCCTATAGTACGATCTGAGTTTTTTTTTTTTTGCGGGTGTGTCTATTGCAATTTAATTCTTCCTTCTACAAAAAATAACAACTATCCAGTTCATAGATCTTTTGATATGAAAAAATAACCAGCTAGGAATTTGTAACCTATGTTGTTGGAGCTGTCAGTGAAAAGGATAATAATGGAATGTTCCGTGAATACTCAATTGTATATCATCATAATGGATTTGTTTGTAACTCACATCAACTTAAATATGTGAACCAATATATGCATTAGTGCACCATTGAAATGAATCAACTCTCAAACCTTCAAATATTGATGAACAATTGATGAAACTCATACCTTTATCCAAAGTTTAATTCCTCATGATTTTATTTCTGTTGTATAATAATTTGGAAATAACATTATTTGAGTAGGAATTGCTTCTACAACATCTTCTTTTGTTGCAAATTGTTTTGTAACAACATATTACTATTCTTTAGTAGTTTCCTTAGCTTGTCCATGTGTGTCAGCTATTGTTTTTCCTTCACCATTGGTTCTTATAGAGCATCGTATATGTTTTCTTCTACTTCTTCTAATAGTTCGTGTGGAGAACCAACGACTTATTTTCTAATGCTTCTATTGTTGGTCCTTGTGGAGAAAAAACATTGTCTTTGTTTGAGTTGGTTTAGCAACTTTACATCATCAATACATCTAGTCCTTCACTTTATCAGATATTTAGGGGATGTGTTGGAATGGATTTGGAATATTATGTTATGGTACAAATAATGAAGTGAAGGCTTTATATTGAACAAGGGAAGTGATGGTGTGTTCATGATAGGTAAATCTATGGTCACCCCCCCCCCACCTCCCGAAAAAATGATGACTTTTTCTATCCTTGGAAAAATGACAAATGGTAAGGAAGTAGGACATAAGTAAAAACCATAAAAGGATGAAGTGATTTTCCAAATATAAATCCATAGCATTCAACGAATTTGATAAAACAATTATAAAGAAGAAGTGTATTGGAACCTACCTAATAATTCCATGGCATCTGCAAAAAGTATATGTCATGCTAAGAATCAAGGGATCTAGTGAAAACTAGCTCTCTATTTATTTTGTTGTCTTGATTCATTTTGTAGCAGATTCATTACAAGCTCCCATGGAAAGAGTTTCTATAGCGAATATGCCTAAAAAAATTATATAAAGGATTGTTAGCAACATCTCCACTTGGTTTTGAAATGTCTTCACTGAGGCCTTTAGGGGAGTTCCTTTAATGGATTTCTCTACTGTTGGTTCTTGTGTAGCTATAGTAGAGTTTTCTAAGGCTATTTCTTGTGTAGCATCCTTAGGGATTGTAGGTGTTGGTTCTTATGTGGAAGCAACTATTTATTCTCCCTTGCTAGTTGTGCTAGCTTCTTCAATAGTAGAATCACCTATAGTTGGTTCTTGTGTGGTAACCAAAGGGATTATTGGTATTGGTTCTTGTGTAAAAACAACAATATTTTCCTTGAAACTTGTTATTTCTGCTTCTTCTACAACAATGGTGGATCTTTTGAAGTTCTTCTAAAAATAGAAACATACTACATAATATGTTGTACACTATTAGAGGATGAAACTGAAGGAAGTGTGTTGGAACAAAATCAGTAGCAGGCATGCAACAAAAAAATGTTTTTGAGGATTGGTAGTAACAAAATCTTGGAAATCTTTATTCAACAATAACTAAAACTAGAAAGGAAATAGGATATCTAGGTATCTCAACATTTTAAGTGCGATTAGTTACTTTATTGTATAGTTTAGGAATGGGTGGAGTAGGAAGTTGTGGAGGAAAGAAGTGGGATGTAGGTTTGATTTGGTGATAGTGGTACATGAACGATATTCTTAGGAAACCTTGAAGAAAAATTTGTATCTTCAATGTCATCCACATAAGAAAATTAAACATCATTTACTTCAACATTTAATTTTCTTCTAATTATCTAAAAGCTAGGGAGAACAAAATGCATTGGCATACCTTAGTTCTACAACAATCGAAAATACTAAGTCTTTTTGAAGGATTCTTGTGCAGTAGTGGTGCTTCCATATAAAGTGGTGAAATAGTGCTAGGTTCCGTAGAAAGTAGAGAAACTATAGTAGGTTCTACAACAAATGGAAAAATGTGACATATTCCACAATAAGTATATTGTACTACTATTCAAGGAAAGGATATACAAAAAGGCCTAGTTAAAAAGGATTTACATCAGTGGTATCACTGATGAATAAGAATGATGGGTAGTTCCAAGGAATAAGCATGATAGATCATTGACTCTTCCTTATTTTGTAACACTATTTCTTGGCTTCTATATCATTTGATCTTCAAATTCAATTCTATATTTATCTTGTACTCTATCTATCTGCAACCTTATGAGAAATCTTGGTTTTGTTGGTCAGTAGCTTGAGTTCTTCTGTAATAAGATCCTAAAAACTTGAACTTTAGACATGGTTCATTCAAAATCATTTGATATTGCACTTTATTTTGTTCGTTTTTCTTGGTGACATTTCCTTTTTCATAAAAAAAGGGTCTTTAAAAATATCGCCATGGATTGACCTTCTTGTCACCTGCAAAAACAAAATTAGGACTTGTCTACAATTAAATGTGAGAATATGGAAGAAGAGAGGTGTAAGGAATGTATTCCGCTAATAAATATCGATAAAATTCCAAATAATTCATATAAAACATATCTAAAAAGGATACATAAAATAATTTTTATCTTTTTATGTACTAAGTAGTGGTGGCCAGCCTAGACTACTTGACATTGTTTTGACGATAAATTTTTCATTTAATGTCCAATTGAAGTGATTCAAAATCCGTATATTCATAGGGATATATTTAGTATAAACAAGTTTTGAAAGTGTCTTCAAAGTATATGTCAATTTTGTTGAGGAACAAACTCCATGACAAAGTTGGTTTTGATTTCCATCCTAGACCAACAATCACGATTTTGGGCATAACATTTTCATATGATGTTGGATGGATATGATTCCAATGGGATATGAAATTATATATATATATAAGAAACAAGTTTTGAGAACATGAATAATTCATATGTCAAATGTGTTGATAATCACCATAGGAGGCAAAGTTTTAGCATTGCATTTTTTGTGACATACAATCACTATTTAGGGAATACATATTTCATATTATGTTAGATTGATGTGATTCTGGTGGGATATTAAATTGTATTAATGTATATATATCCTATAGAAACAAGTTTTATAAACATGATGAATTGATGTGTCAAATATTCCATTGAACAATTAGAATGAAGAATTGCGACAAAGCATATTTTAGGATAGCTAGTTAGTAATTTGGGAATACGATTTCCATGTGATATAAAAATTAAGTGATTCAAATTGGATCAGAAAATATATTCTGATGATCATATACTCTAGAAATATGTTTTGAAAATGTTTTCATTCAGTCTTTCAAAATACAAATGTACTAACTCTATTTGTAGTAAGTTCAACAATTCAAAATGTCATGGAAAGAGTTGGGTTTAATATTCCATAGGATTAAGAGATATGATGTGAGGAGAGTTTGTGTTAAATCTATTGATATCTCAATAATCACCTAAAATATTTTATAGGTCTTTTTTTCCCTTCATGAATGATATGTAGCTATGGCAACAACATCTACACGTGTTTCGTAGCAACTTGCAACCAACTCCATATCAAAGGTTATATATCTTAAATTATGATCTAGGTATTTTAGATATTTTGTAGGTGTATATATTAAAATGTGATTCTAACATATGCAAAAAAAAAAAAAAATTGACCTAGATCTCAAATTGTGAGATATGAACAAATCATTATAGGCCAATTTTTATGTGCATGCCAAAACTCAAGAATTGTGATTTGAAAAGCTAGGGGAAGCCTTTCATTAATTCAGTAATGAAAAACATACCTCTTTAAATTGGTTGATGACTTCCCATTAGTTACTCCTATCGAATCCTCAATCATTAATGCTTTCTCCCTCTTACCAAATTTCCTGTAAATAGATTAGTATTGTGGGTGGCTCTTACTGCACCAAAAAAATATTCTAGTGACTTTATTCATTAATATATATGAATGCATAACACTTCATATGATAATTCATAGAGAAGGTAGTCAACAATTCCTCCTTTCTTATCCCTATACCATGTGTGTTGGAATACTGAGAGGGGGGGTGAATCAATATTACCTTTTTTCGATAATTAGCAGTTACTTTTATATTTTTTTAATTACCACATTAGCTCAACAATGGACTTGTTTGTAAAATCAATTATATAAATATAATTAATAGAAATTACAAGGCTTTTATGAAGAATAGTGAAGGACACCACTCCTTTTTAGAGTACCAACTCTATGAGACACAAATCCCCTTCTTCAGGGCACCAACCCTAGGAAGAACGAACTCATTTCTTTAGGGAACCAACCCTAGGAAGCACCGACTCCCTTTTCTTTAGGGAACCGAACCCAGGAAGCACCAACTCCCTTGTCTTTAGGGAACCAACCCCAGGAAGCAACAATTCCCTTAAATAAAGAATATGAATCCTCCCGTGCTCCTCCCTTCCACCCTCACTTCATAAGAATCATCATTTCTTCTTCTTGGAATCTGCTTCTATTTTGATCTTCTGATCTAGACTACAAAGACGCTTTCTTCTCACCATTCTTTCATGTTTATATACTCTTCCAACCATTGTAAGCTATGAAGCATTGTATCCCTTTGTTTGGACCATTGCACCTCTTCATTTTAAATTAACAATAATCTCTATTATTATTCAAACATTAATGTGAAGGATTTCAATTTAGTGAGTGTTCTTTTTATAAATTGATCACATGTATGGATCGATTTATTTTAACTCAATTCCATGTCTCTGTAAATATTGCATAAATCGAATCCTACATAGCTGCTTCCTTAAAACCATTTACATGTGACCATATGCGCAAAACCATAGGCTTATTAATTAATGTACCCAATGCCTCATGGATTATGTGTTTGTAACCCATGACTAGGGGCTAGAACCTATTCCTATGGTACTTCAACCTTTGGGTGATTTCTCTCTAATACAATCTTTGAGAGTTTCAACTCCCTAAAGTAGTTACCTCTCACAAGGATTGATCTAATGGTTAGTTTGATTCTCAGAACCAAATCAATAGTTTAGCTTTGATCCTTACACTATCCTTCCACTGCTTAATCCAATGCTTACGATTTGATCAAAAATTGAGATGGATGACCATTATTTACTTCAGGACTTCCAGCCTCTACAATATTTCAACCTTTCAGAGTACATTCGCCGAAGTAGATCGAATAATCGATATTTTTTCTTTCGTAGATGGATGATGGATGATCCTAGCTTGTCCAGAGGTTTCAAACAAATCGACGACCATGAATTGATCTGCAATTGACTGGATGGTTCTCATTCACTTCGGGAATTCGACGCTTCAGGAATCCAGTATGTTCAGTCATTCAACTCTTCCGGAGTAAATTTCGTTGAAGTGGATCAGACGATCGATATTTGTTCTTCTGTAGATGCACGATTCTAGCTTGTATAGAGATTTCAAACAAAAAATGGCCATGAATTGATCTAAAGTTGAGTGGATGGTTCTCGTTCACTTCAGGAATTCAGTGCTTTAGAACTCCGGTCTTTGCATTCATTCAACTCTTCCGGAGTAAATTTTGTCGAAGTGCTTATTAGCAATTTCTACTTGATAACCTCCACAAGTCCAGAAGATAGGACCATGGGATTAACCATTCCAAGCATTTGATCTAACGGTCAAGATTCATCCTAGAGGATCTTAGATCAATGGTTAGCATTGAATTTGGCCTTCCATGCTTCAGGTAGTTGTTGGTTTCCCCCGAAGGACAAACTCCTAGAGTGACGTAACTTACTGACGTCATTGTTGACTTGGCACTAGTCGAGTGGCTGCCACGTGTCACTTAGATTTGTGACTTACGTGTCCCTAAAATTCCAACTGGACCTTGACACTTGTCACCATTTGATTGTGCTACGTGTCCTTTTTGATGTCGTCTTTATTAATGTGGATTTCCTGATGTGTCACATGTCCTCCTCCTAGATCTAATGGTTGTTGGTTCATCTGTATCCTTGATATAAGGACTGTGATAAGTTCATTTCGACCTTCGAGACTTTGGTTTATTCTCTCCCACTTCCCAATTCGCCTGAAGTGAGATTCCCCGATTAAACCTCGAGTAACCTGACTTCATCTAACGATCCATCTTTGATGCGAAAAGCTTAACATGATCCAATGGTTATCGAGACTTCGAATATTTGGGGATCTTGTAAATCCTTGATCAAACGAATATGATCCATTCATTTTGGCATTTGGAACTTCGAGTTGTTTTCTCCCACTTCCCAATTCTCCCAAAGTGAGATTCCCCTAATAAACCTTGAGTAACTTGAATTCATCTAATGATCCATATTTGAAGCTAAAATATTAACTTGAGCCAATGGTTGTCGAGACTTCAGTTATTCGAGAATCTTGTGAATCCTTGATCTAATGATTGCGATCCGTTCATTTTGGCCTTCAGGACTTCGAGTTATTCATTCCCAATTCTCAATTCACCCGAAGTGATATTCCCCAACTAAACCTCGAGTAACTTGACTTCATCTAACGGTCTTGGTTTGTCTTGAAATCTACATCAGTGGACATGATTCTCCCTCAATTCTTTTGTAGTTTTACTGTGGGGATTTCAATCCTGATCACGTTACTGCAATGCGCTTTCCCATCTGAGATTTTTGGTTTTGTACTTGGATTCTAACTGATCGACATCATTGATCTGTTGGGAATTCGATCCCGATGGTATTTCTGCATTGCACAAGAAATCTAATACGTTTCTTCTCTTGAGCTTTAGGTAGTTTCTTCTACATGTTGTTCATAAAAACTCATCATCACATAATAATGACATCGACTATTGACATCAATGACAACACATCAATGACAATATGTCCAACAATCTCCCCCTTTGGCATTGATGGAAAGCTTTTTCTTTTTGAAATTTTTGCCCTTATCAATTTCCTCCCCCTTTGACAGCGATGGCAGAGGGGATATTTATTTTCTCCCCCTGACCATGTGCCTCTTATGTTACCGTTTCATGGTTTTTAATGAGGTTTTTGAATTACTCCTAATTTTTGTCAAAGATTTTCAAAGGTACTCCTAGGAAAAGGTTTTGTGAAAATGTTTGCAATCTATTCTTTGGTGTCTACATACACTATTTTAACTATTTTTGGGGTAACCTGATCTCTTAGGAAATGGTATTTAATTGGGATGTGTTTGGTTTTAGAATGCATGAATGTATTTTTAGTTATATGTATGGCACTAGTGTTATCACAGTTAATATTAATTGGATTATTATATCTTATTTGTAGGTATTCTAAATTTTTATTCATCCAAGAACCTGTGTGCAACAGGATGCAACAACAATGTATTATGCCATTGCTCTAGAGAGTGATGTGGATGTTTGTTTCTTGCTTAACCATGCTACCAGATTTTTTCCTATGAAAAATGCTCCTCCAATGGTGCTTTTCCTATCATATATGCTAGCAGACTAATTTGCATCAATATATGACGTTAGATTGAAGTCTTTATCTTTTGGATACCATAATCCAAGTTCTAGGGTGCTTTGAAGGTATCTGAATATTATTTTTACTGCTTTTAAGTGATTTTATTTAGGTGTAGATTGAAATGTCCCCATGAGTCCTACAACCTGCATGATGTTAGGTCTTGTTGTTTTTGAATAAAGAAAACTTCCAACCATTGATCTGTACATCGTTTGGCCCACTTTTAGTGAGTGATCTTCTAGGATTAGTTTACATCTAGTGACCATGGGAGTACTCATAGGTTTATTGTCTTCCATTTGAAATTTATTCAACAATTCTTTGATATATTTGGTTTGAGAAATGAATATTTCATTTTTTGTTTGATTTACTTGTAAACCTAAGAAAAATGATAGTTCTCCCAGCATAGACATTTCAAACTCTTCTTGCATTTTGGTTGCAAATTTTTTGCTTAGTGTAGTGAGATTACTCCCAAATATGATGTCATCTACATATTCCACCACAACAATCATGTTTTGATCCTCAATTTTGATGTATAGGTTATTGTTAGTAGTCCCTCTCTTAGATCCTTGTTTTTGTAGGTATTGATGAAGCCTAGAGAACCATGCTCTGGGGGGCTTGTTTAAGACCATACAGGGCCTTTTTCAGCTTGCACACATAGTCCTGATTTTATGATAACATGAATCATTTTGGTTGCTCAACATAGAATTATTCTTCTAGTGTTTCATTAAGGAATGTTGACTTGACATCCATCTGAGAGATTTTGAAATTTCTGAAGCATGCAAATTGCAGGAACATTATGATGGAATCAAGTCTTTCTACTGGACAAAATGTCTCTTCAAAATAAATACCTTCTACTTGGAAATATCCTTTGCAAACTAATATGGTTTTGTTATTTATAATCTCCCCATTTTAATTTAGTTTGTTCTTGAAGATCCACTTGGTCCCTATCACATTCTTGTCCTTGGGTGTTGGAACTAGTTCCCAAGTCTGATTCTTCTCTATTTGGTCTAGTTCTTCATTCATTGATTTTATCCAGTCTTTACTTTTGACAACTTCTTTAACTGGCTTAGGTTCTATTAGGGATAACATGGCTTGTTCTGGGTCAAAAGCGAGTTTCCTTCTTGTTTGCACTCCTGCACTATTATTACCAATAATCTGGATTTCAAGATGATTCTTTTGAACTCTTTATGATGGAGCTCTTGGAAAGGGAGTTTCTTCATTGTATTCTTCATCAATATGTGGTTCATTTTCTAGTGTTTCATTATTATCATCTTCTTTCTGAGATTATACATCATCATATTCCTGTTGATATTTACACCATCTTCTTGTTGAGATTTTTTATTAATGCCTTGGGATATGCTCTTTTTTAGATCATCTATCTTTACATTGGCACTTTCCATTATATTTAGTAGTCTAAGATTATAACATCTGTATGCTTTCTTATTAGATGAATATCCTAAGAATATTCCTTCATCAGATCTTGGATCAAACTTTCCTATCTTATCCTCATCATTCTTTATGTAACATGAAGGATTAAATCCTGTTCAGTGACAAAATAATTTTATCATTTTTTTTCTTTTGTTAATGCAAACAAAATTTTAACACAACATTTTATTGTGGAACCCAATTGGGAAAATCACAAACAAATTTCTGTTAACTGCAAAATTTTGTTTTACAAGTTACATAGAAGGAAGATGGTCTTCCTCTTTAGATCAACATCCACTAATCAGAATGTACCCACACCCCTTATTCACTAGCTCCAACTGGTAGGATGGTACAACCCCCTATTTAGTCAGCGACAACTGAAAAGGAAGAACTTACTCCCTTGCAGGCTCCAACCTACCCTTGCACTTCCCTGCCACCCTTTGTTCATCAATCTGGAAATAGGATATGCAGTCCAATCATGGTATTCTATATTAAACATTGGATTGCATATCTACTGCTCTGTCTCATTCTATTTTTGATCTTGAATAAGACTTTGTCAGACACACACTTCATCTCCACATTTCAACATTCTTATAAGTCTTGAATATTTTCAACACAACTCTTCATAAAAAACATGTTTTTCCATTCAAGATTACATAAATTTAACTAACATTGTTTATTACTAACACAATTATCAATCTTCTTTGATTTAATTCCATCACTTAATGAATGATTTTAACAAATATTCAATCTAACTTTTTTTCTTTCAGTGAAGTGTTGGGCTAAATATATGCACTATTAATTCCCATATTTAATTATCAACCGGGGCTGGTAAGATTCGAGGTGAAGGCGTTGGGAACACATGATCAAAGCCTAGTCTAACCTAATCTAAAGTCAACAAAACAATCTTCAAACCCACACTACAGGATTTTAACACTAAGGATTCATCACTGACAAGATAACAACTAAACTAGAAATGAAATTTATAAAAAAATAAACACAAGCAATCTAATCTATGAGAGTAAAAGGGGCTAGCAGTGTATTACTTAGAATGAGGGGCCCTTCCCATGCTGAATAAGCCTTCTTAAAATAAAATCAACTCAAGTGAAGAAGATGCACAGTAAAACAACAACAGTCAATCCTCAATTTTGATCAAAGACTATGTTTTTACATGGCAATTAACTCCTTAAAGGTTTCTCACAAGAACAAACCTCTTACTTACAAAAACCTGATGAAACTAATGTCTATTTATCAAAGCCCTATGAGTATTATTTATACATGAAGAATCATTGAGGAGTGGATGGGACCAAATCCCAATGCTCAAATTTCAAATTTTACATTTTTAGGCATAAATCCCAAAAATATGGGTATTAATGTAATTTGGGCAGATTCGAGTTAGGGATTCACCCATATCTTCCATAATAATTCTCATTTTGTAAAATTTTCCACCTCTTACTCAATTTTCTATATTTTAGACAAAACCCATTTTGTAGAATTTATAGATCTGATGCCATCTGCACGAAAATCAAGGCGCAAGTTGGCAGTTTGAGATTTTTTGCTATTTTTTGAAGAATCATTCCCCCCGAGATGGAGTTCCAAATGTGTGAGCTGGGTGAATTCTTCCCCATGTGTACGCATGTAAGCGTCTCTCTGGAAAGAATCCATGTCCCCTATTTTCCTCTAGAAGCTTTACAAAATTTCGAGCTATATCTGGTACCAGATGGTTGTTGATGTTGGTACTGGACGAGAAGAACATTGGTACTGAATGAGCACAGAATTGGTACCGGATGAGCGACTTAGTGGATGAAATGGAGTGTGGGTACCATATGACATGGAGTGTGGGTATCAGATGACTGTAGAACCTTCTGGTATCAGATGACTTGGAGTATCGGATGACCTCCAGTGCGGGTACTGGATGACTTCCAATGTGGGAACATATTCTTTGGACATATAAACATAGGATTAAACCATCATCGATAAAATCATGTTAACAACATATTTAATCACTTTAAAAGACATGAAAACAACAATTACTAACCACAAGGTAGAATGGATGTAATTAGTGGTAAGTGACGGGATAATGGTTATATAATGTATCAAGAGTGCGGGAATACAATTTATGAATGGAGGATTTTCATGGTAGAAAATATGACATATTTGGAGCCCAACACTCCCCCACGCTTGCTGGTTTACATGTCCTCATTCAAACAAAAAGTGTATATACTCTGTTTAATCATTGATTTCTGTGACTTAATTTCTTTATGCAGGTGTTGGTTCTTATGGAGTAATGCCCTTTTTCATTTGATATTATCACAGGATTTTAACTTGATTTCTTTTACAATAGAGCAATGAAATTTGAGGACAAACAATATATGGGCTATGAAGGGATGGTGGATGGTATGGAAATATGAATATGGACTTAGGTGTTTGTATACTATGTTGCTTTTCTTTAAAACCAATGTTTATTTGAGGTTTTTAGGCAAAAATGACTTCATCATTATTATGTGAATGCTTTATGATATGTATAAAGAGAAGACACTATAGATGTTGCATTCGATTTATGTACCACAATATCTTGCTTTTCATTCTAATGGCCTTATCAGATTATTATGCATTTTTTTATGAATTGTAGATGGAGATTGAATGATAATGGTTTACGAAAGATAAAATGCATGGATTGGTTAATCATAAAGTTCCCTTAAAATTTTTAATGAATCAAAGAGTCTTAATTTTGTTTTACCTCAAGTTTACATTCACTTTAATGTGCGATGTCGATTGATGAATGGGAGTACATGTTGGCTGAAATTGAAGATTAAACCGAGCAAGACTAAGAGTTGCTAGATATCTAGGAGAGAGATAATGAATGATGATATGCTAATATTCCTTATGTATCTCTCTCCCCCACACCTGTTGGTTTGCATGTTCCCATGCAAACTCTCATTAGCACACAAAATTGCTGCAAGATGAAAGTGGACGATGTGGAACCGGTGCATGTTGACTGAAGGAGGGAAATAAAGTATGCCAGTGCTAAGAGCTGTTGAAAATATCCTGCAAAAAGTACCCTCTAAAAACATTTAGATTTTTGTATTGTTGGTACAGGAACCTATTGGTTTCTGTACCAGCCGTACCAGAACAAAAATATCTAAAAGAACTAAAACGACACTGTTATTATGAGAGAATAAATAAATATTGATGTTATACCAAAGAAACAACCAAAACTTAAACTTTATCCATGCTTGTAAATTTGGAAATGAAATTAATTTTAAAACATTACAAACATAAAGGAAATTCCTAAATTACTTATTACTTAGGATTTCATCAATCGTTAACAATTGTATGCTCAAGAAACCATGTAAATTATGATGAGGGATTTCTCCTCTTATCCTTAAACAAGAGAACATGAGGAGATAAGTGGTCTTTAATAAATGAAAAACCGATAGGAAACCAGTCATGCCTGTTTGATTTTTCAGAGAATTTATGTCATTGAAGTCATATTGATAAATTTCTCATTTGAGTTTATTAGGCTCCTACACTTATGGGTCCCACCTCTAGGAAAATGACATCCTAGGTATGAATGACAGGGTATTAAGACCATCTTACAAACATTATCAAATGGAAATTAGATGAGGTTCATTAGTCTTTTTTTCAACTATTCATGTTTCTTCTTAAGGATTTACACAAGTATATTGTTCATACAGGCAAATATAGATTAGGCATAATGAAAGACATCAAAATTAGAACCCATTGCCAAAAATCCTATTTAGTACTCCGATGAGGTGATTTTGACATCTAAGAAATATCCTTCCCAGGCAGAATGCCCCATTTCCCACGAGCCTGTTCAATACCCTGATCGGTTTTCCTAGTTATACCATAGGCCGGTACCCGCTACCAGTAGTCTTGTTCAGTATCCTAACAAGTTAGCCTCTTACACCCGTTTTCCATCAGTCTCTTATCCCAATATTTACCCTTAAGATAAAATTTATAAATTTCTTTCACATGGGTGAATGAGGAAGCATCTTTGAAAACCATTTTACAAGATGGGATGGTATTGAGTTGGAAGATATTTTATATATTTCCCATAAAAGATTGTTCGTATGAAAAATAGATTTATGTATTGAGATTAGTCAAAAGAAACATCATTGCCAAAATTACTTAATGTGTGGTGGAGGATTCCATGACATAATTAACTAAAGGTGCCTCTAGTTGCCAAGTTCATCTTCTCCATATAAGATTGTGTTCCCTCACAAGTAGAAGTTTCATTCACTCTCCTTCTACTATTTGATAAGAATTCTTGAATAACAAGTTCTGATAGGAAACTAGGATGCACAAGTTACCTATGGACATCATTACGAAGACCTTAAAGATTTTGTAAATCCCCATAATATTTTAAAGATTAGGCTTATGAGAAACTATTATTATTAATAATTTGAAATCTGTATGTAATAAGAAGAGGAAATATCTTAAGTTATTTTGGTTTTTGATGTTAGATCACCAATAATGTCTTCATATCATTTCATTTATTTGAAAATAAACACGAAATATTTTGCATTTATTTAGAACTAGGTTAACTAACATGCAACTTTTACTCTATTTTATCTAAGAACAAGAAATTAAATTTCATGTGTAAGAATATTTCCAATGTAACCATGTGTGTAACAGGTGTATAAATACATTCATACTCAGGTTTGAAAGATAAGCCTTAATGTATACCAGAGTATGAAGAACAAGTTGCTTTGGTGATGATGTGAAGAGTTGTTGAAAAAGAGAGTGGTGGTTTAATCTAGTTGTCGTCTGGAACTAATGTTCGATATAGTCATGATGTTCTTGGTTCACTTCCTCATTTAGACCACTTTGGATGTCTCCCTCTGTCATTCCATAAAGATCATATTCTTTCGAATAACTGGTCTTGTTAGTGCATGGAGGATCTTCAGAAAGGCATATTAAAAACTCCACAATCTCAGGTTCTAATGGTGGCTCTTCATCAAATGTGGTCCATGATTCTTTAGTCTCTCCTATATGTTGGAAAGGGTGATTACAAAATTATTTTAGATCTTCTTATGGATTTATCCCATGGAACTCTTCTTCTTCTTGTTAGAATGTTCTTGTTTTACCATAGAAAATATCACTATTGTCACCCAACCATAGGTCGAAGCCACCCTCCGAGCACCTTAACCTTGATAGAGAATCATTCCAGAAACAAACCCTAGTCTATATAGCCAAACAAATGGTAGCGCACCTTTCTCTAAGGATAGCATACCAAACAAGAGCTGATCAGATAGTCCAAACCATAACCAAGAGATAGTCCAAGCCAAAATGAAATCTGCTAGCTGTAGCAGTTGCAATGGTACCTCTCCTCCAGACTTGAGAACAAAAATGCCCAATTGCAGTGTGCACAAGTGTTCTCTGCAGTTCTGAGAATACTTACCAGAATGAAGATTGGGCCCTGTATTTATACTAAATTTGGCAGTTTGTCAGGTCTGACTTGTCATTCTGGGTACTAATTCTTTAGTATATAATATACCTTCTAGCCGACTTCTTCTCTTGGAGGCTAATAACCTAATACAAGTTATCCTCTTTAGTTGACTTGTCTTATAGGGTTATTAGCCAACTCATTAGGGTTTCTTCTTTCTTTTTGGAATATTCTATTCTCATCAGGTTTACACGTGGAGGTAAATACCTCCCGCAACTACCATAATATCAACACTCCCTCCTAGCTAGGGAGGTATTGAAGGTAATGGTCTTGAGAACAAACATACCATTCATTCGGTAGCATCAACATGGTCGTATAGACTATCTCATGACTAGATCATGAGCACCATCATCACTATCAGTGCCATTAGCTGCAATCATATACAAAAATTTTTTGTATATGAAAGGTACAATTTTCTATTTCAACATTGATTTAACTAAATTTGTTATTAACAATTAAACAGATATATGGACTTGAACCAACAGAAAGTAACATTTTAAATGGCAGAAATATAGGTGTGTGAATTTCCATTATAATTTGATACTCATTTTAGTGATCTATTATATTTTTTACATATCAGTAATGTCCATTTTTTTTAGGTCCACACCAAGTAACAGGTACTGGAGTTGGTTTCACACCTAAAATTTTGGATCTAGATATTCTTGATGGAGTGATAGAGGTATTTATTTTATACAATTCTCTTGAAATAGATTAGCATATAAATTTAAATTTCTCAACAAGTAAAATTATTCTTAACTATTTTCTTTAATTTCCAATTTTAATTCAAACCTTATAAATATTTATATTTTCATTTTTTTATGTATAATGAATGCATACAAATCTGATGAACAGGTATTGAGTGATGATGCCTTAAAAATGGCACGAGAGCTAGCTTGGAAAGAAGGCCTTATGGTGAATATTTCTCTCCCATATAATGTCCCACATATTACTCTTTATTTATTTATTTGCAACTCAGAAAACATATATAAGATTATAGTTTTTGAGGTTGTTAAATTGTGTGTATATCTTTTCTTAGTTTCATGTAGATGTTATTCTATGTATTGTAGGTTGGAATTTCTTTAGGGGCCAACACTATTGGAGCACTTCAATTAGCAAGAAAGCCAGAGAATAAAAACAAACTTATTGTGGTATACATTACTGAACCTAGATATTTTATTGATTTTCAAATTTAAATTTATCTTCATAAATTTAATTATGTGATGTTATTTTGATTTATGTAGACGGTACATCCAAGTTTTGGGGAAAGATATCTATCATCTGTGTTGTTCCAAGAATTGAGGGAAGAGGCACAAGGGATGCAACCTGTGTCAGTGGATTGATTATCCTAAATTGAGGGAAGAGGCACAAATGATGCAACCTGTGTGAGTGGATTGATTATCTTAAAATTGAATGTGCTTGCAATATATGCATATTTAAATTGAGATCCCCATTTCTATATATAGATTTCCATAAACTAATTCTTATCAAGTAGGATTCTTCTAATCTAGGTTTAATTTACCAGTTTCGTCATACTTTGGAGAAAATTTTGACAATATTATTGCTAACTTTATTTGTAATATGAAGAAAATACATCATTCCATATCTCCTATATCGAAAAGAGATCATTTGACTAGGATTGTGCAAGAGTATATTGAGTCACTGTTGTAGTTGAACGACCTGTATATTGTAAAACGATCAAGATTTATATGTCAAGATGACCTTGAATCATATCTTTAGCACCTTATTGAGCATATTAGAAGATAAATTTAAATTTGGGTAATTATATGCAATGCTAATTTTATTTGTAATATGAACAAAGTACATCATTTTTAGAGAAGATTTGTATGTTGATGGCCTTGAATCATATCTTTAGCACCTTATTGATTGAATTAGATGATAAATTTAATTTTGGTAATATATATATTTTGAAAAAGTGAAAATTGAGATTTGACGTATATCAAAATATATTTTAAATTTATTATAATTAGGATATCAAATGCCAAGGTGCTATTGATGATTTGTTCCATGGAATGATCCTAAGTTGCAAGATTTTCTTATTAGCTTCTAGTGCAATTAGGAGAGAACTGATAACAAGTTTCATTATGTATTTGTATGTGATAAACTCATGTTATTTGTCACATTCATCATAATTATGATCCACACTTGATCTTTACTGTGTTACCAATCCTTCCTTAGTAGAACCCCCATGTGGCATCTTTGATGGATCAACATGCATGCAAAAAATATTAACCAACTCTATATTCTCAAACCTCATAAGAAAAATCTCATTATTCATTCAACATCATGCCTTTCATTCAAGGTGATTAAATTTAAATGAGTCTACCCCAAGTTTAGCAACCAATTTAGAAAAAGACACTTGATTCCACGAATCATAAGGTGTTTCTTACAACTTAGGACAACATTATAACCTCCTTATCAATGTCATGCTTATTTGTTTACTTATATATATGTGTGTGTGTGTGTAAACCTCTCAAATATAAATGATCAAGTTTCATGATTTTGCTCACTAATAATATTTAGCTCTGTCACCAATGCCTTCATAGTTTCATTCCACAATAATCTCCTTAAATCACACCAATCCATTTTATTATCTGTAGTTTATTCTTTTTTTCTCAAAATAGATGTACATTTGATCCAACATAACATAGCGATCTACATTATTTTTTAGATCTATTATCTATACTTTTCCTTGTTTTTTTTTCTTTATTCTTATGTCACACTCGATTCACGTAGCTAGCATAACATAATTTAATATTTCTTATGACTCTACAAGAATCATTTATTTCTCTTGGTTGAGTTGTTTTTCAAAGTAACTCACCAACTATCATTACTACTCATTGCAACCAATTTGGTCATAGTGTTCAACATAACATAAGTTATTGGCCCATATAATCTTTCACATTTTGAAGGGTTGTGTTCTTGGGGTGAATCCTCGTCTTTTGTGACTAGATCATTGGTAGTAGAGAACATAATATCTAAAAAAATTCAATATTTCATTTTTAACAACTTACTAATATTGTCATCATTGAGATCAGATTCATACGTTGGAAGCTTAATCCTTAACCGGCATTAGAAAATCTAACAGTACAGAGTAAACAGGTCTTTCGTGATTGATGTTTTGAATACTTTTCCAAGATTTTCTTCTATGAAAATATTTCACAAGGATTATGAAAATATTTCACAAGGATTATAGACCTTGAAAATAAATGAATGCCAATTTGAACACACATAGAGTAACATATGTGCAAGGTTGATCCTACTTCACTTGAATGTTCTTTTATGTGATTAGAATCCCATATATGACTAGAAATAAGCCCACTAATTTTGCTTCACACAATAATAATGTTGTCCAAAACATGATCGTAGAAGCTCTCTAAAAGAAGTGTGAAGAGATCATTAACCACTTTTCATATTTTTTCAAGAGAATATATCCCTAGACGACTTATCATGCATCTATCGAGGGTCCAAGTAATTTTTTAGACAAATCCCATTAAAGGTTAATATAAACCATAGTGTCTAATTATTTGAATGGAAAATTAACTACTAAAGCACTAAATAGGTGTTAGATAGTGACCTACATATAGATTTTGGTGCAAAATACCTTCATGACATAGAGAAAATCAATCTTCTGACCATGAAAGTGATTGCTACCTTTAAACCCTGGTGGGAGACTCATAAAACATAATGTGACTAGTGAACCCATGAAGTTACAAGGAAAAATTTCATGAAGGTGATACATGAAAAGTATTATTCATTGATACATTGTGAGGACCAATACATGAAGTGGAAACAAATGTTATATTTCCATGAAAAATTTGTTAATGAATACATAGATGATTTTAGTGCTTTCATGGATATCCTATTCTTTAAGGAGGAGAAAGAAAATATAACATTAAAGTGTTGGAGTAGAATTTACACCAACACATTTCCTAGAATATATTGTTCATATAGTGTATGCAATTCACACTTGGTTACTCACATACACCTATCGAATGGGAGACACCTTATGTGGTCCACCCCTCTGTTGTATTCATGCATTATCCACTTAATGATGATACAATACCTCTCGAGTACTAATCTAATGTGATGGATCACCTTCCTCGAGTCCCTCTCATATTTATCCTAGAAATGGGATCTCACTAGTGTGATGTTCCCTGACCCATCTAAGGTCCATTACGTGTGGAAATACTCATAAAAAATAATTTTTTCTGCTAACTAATTTTATGTAGCTTACCACTACGAATTAAACATAGATTTAACTACTATCTAATACCATTAATTAAATGAATAGACAACATGCTAAAAATGACATGAATGTAATTTAAATAACTCAGCACAACAACATATAAAATGTTCTCAAATATATAGTTAATACACAACAATTAAACTCATAATGCAACACAAAAACAAGATAAAACACTTAAATTTTAAGAACGATCATGTAACGAGCTTATTGGGGAAAATGTTCCACCCAACCATAGACATTTTTTTTCCAAATATCAATAAAAAGTCACCCCTAAGATGGGGCTATAAATCCAAAAAATAGGTTGGTCTCTCATTGTCCACTCACAACTCAAAAAACCCCACAACCTACTGGTATTCTCCTACAGCTATCCTGATTTTCCACCAAATCTCTTCCTCTAAGACTACCCAACCCAAGGAATGTACCCCTTCATTTATCTCATTCCATTTTGCATCCCATTTGTTTATCAAAGTCTCTCTGACACAAGTAACTAGGGATCTTACTACTGGGAAACTCAAGGGTGCTCACTGCTAGGAAAACTACCAGGAGAAAAACAAGAATCACTTGTTGTTATGGTGCAACTCACACATGAGTTCACTCTTTAGGCTTGGAAACCTATCTCTTTAGTATTCTTCTCCAATTATAGTTTAGAATTCTCCCTCCATGGTTTCCGGCTCCAAATCTCTTCTTCCATGTTCTCTACTTTTTTTTCATGCAAAACATGACTCTCCAAAAATTGCTGTAAATACCCATATGAATTTCCTCTCTTTGGCTTACTTTCTTGACTTAAACTCTTCCCCAGATTGATTGTACTCAGCCCCCATGCTCTCAATAACTATGGGATGTGAGTTCTCACACCCAACCTCTTACATGTATTCATTTATTGGCTTTGGGGACACTCAAACAAAAATTAGAAGGTTCATATACCAGTAGTAGTAAAATTTAGGAAAGTGGGTTTGTATTAATAAACATGGGTAATTCCCCCTTGGACCCCTATATTAGACATTCTCTTAGAACCCTGCCTTTCTTGTGGATTAATCAACCCCCATCTCTGTCCATGTCCCACAACAACTGACATCACATTTTATTTATTAAAATTCAGAAATAAAATTCACATATACATCGCTTGGCCATAACCACACATTATATATACATTAAGAATTAATTAAACTAGTGATTATAGTGGGGATGTTAGAACTGGGATGCCTATCATTTAGGTGGGTTGCTTAAATTCTTATTCCTCCTTAGCCTTTAGTCATCTGTCACCCATTTGACTCATGTTTACCCCACGATGCACCCATTTGGGGCACTACCTAACTTCATAAATCTAGCCACATGTGTAAAAGACCCAATCCATGGTCACTTAAAATTCCTTACATTGGTTCAATAACTACTCAAACCTATTTTGGACTTGTTATTTATGGAGTCAATTTGAGTCAAATTTCCAAAACCCTACCTATTCTCTTAGCACTAAGAATTTTGCATATTTCTTGGGGTATCGTGATTGTGAATCCACTAGCCACATAATAGAGAGTTGATTTGGACCCTGAAACTCATGGTAACATTATATTAAATCCATGGCATGTATTCAATAAGCGTATTATGCAGTATGAATTTTTTACCCTAATGGCTAACCAAACACGTTCATGCCTTGAGGTCACTTATTTTCATATTTATACCTTTTAATTCCCCTTTGTAACCTATATTGGACTCTTATATCTTTGAAAACATTAATATGTAGGTACACACTAGGATTAATGATTGTCAATCTATTTAATTACCTCATTATTTACAACAAGAATAATCAAAGAGATTATCATTAAATTGTCAACCTAGGGTCCAAACGCTTGCAAGATGTTGTGCATTGTAAATGCAGGCTCCTTGTTCTTTACTTACACTATTTTTCTAATATGCTTTTATGAAAACAAAATTGCATCACTATCTAGGAAAGAAAATGACATTGAAAGAAATTAACACACCACACTTTGCAAGAGAAACAAACATTCTATAGAAAGTAAACACACTTGCAAAACTAAAAGAATGCACATGAAATCAAGCTACAAAAATAAATAAACTCTCAAAACAAGAAATGAAAGAATACCTAAACTACACAACACTCTTTTCTATTGGAATGGATCTTGCAACCTCCATAGAAAAAAGTGTTGATATTAACCTACATTGGAATTAAATTAAACACTCATTGCTTCTACAACATACACCAAATAGTTAAACATGTGATTTCTCTTTGTATTGAAAAAATAATTCTTACGATCCCAAGTTGAGTGTCCTCTTCTCCAAAGTATTCATCCCCCTTCAAGAGAAAATATGCCAATCTATTTTATACATGAAAACTACCATCTAAAACAACAAACATCTAATTATAGATCCACTTGAGAATCAATGAATCTCAAGTGGTTACAACGATTTTCCAGCTTCATAGAGTTCACAACTAAATATAGCAAATGATTTCTAAAATTCTTGCTAATTCCCAATGAATTTAGAATGTCATTGATTGTCAAATTCATAATAAGATGTGAGCATTGTAATATCTTGCCGAAAATATGATCAAATTAATTGCTAATGTTGTTGGGTCTCCTAGATCCAAGGCATATACATGGGATATCTTTCAATCTGTATCAAAACGGATATTCACATGTGGGCATCAACAATCTAACCCTGTTTTATCTTTAACAATTAAAACCAAATATGAAGTGATATTTGACACAACTACCAGTCAATGGGAAAGTGTTGAGATGTATCTCGTTGTAATTACTCCATTGTGAAAATATGTAGCAACATTTTAATGCCATGAATTCATAACATGCTCAACAAATGAATGGTAGATGCCCAAATTAATCTAGAACACATAAAAATGTGGAAAAACGGATTTGTATAAGTGGATATAAAGAAATCCACCTTCAAAAAATTAAAAACATGAATTTCATCTTCTATTATCTTCCCCAAGTGGCTATGTGGTTGGTGGTGGTTGATTCCTGCATATGTGGCTTCCTAAATCTACAAAACATGTATCTACAACTCATGGATCCATAACAAACACTATGCACCCATAAACTCAAACCCTTTTGAACTTGTAGCTTGTGGATTTATAGCACAATATACGTAGTGTAACATCCCGCTCTGGCGCACATGCCAAACTTATTCTTTGAGGACACTTGCTCGCAAGTGATCTGGATTTATATGATAAAACTTTTCTTTCATTATGATGCATTGAGTTAT
>JZKD02S1673901.1:572346-613089 GCA_000966675.3 Picea glauca | reverse complement strand
GGATCAAACTTTCCTAGGTTATCCTCATCATTCTTTATGTAACATGAAGGATCAAATCCTGTCATTGAGAGGGGGGGGTGAATCAATGAGAAAATAATTTTATCATTTTTTTTCTTTTTTTAATGAAAACAAAATTTTAACACAACATTTTATCGTGGAACCCAATTGGGAAAATCACAAACACATTTATGTTAACTGCAAAATTTTGTTTTACAAGTTACATAGAAGGAATATGGTCTTCCTCTTTAGATCAACACCCACTGATTAGGATGTAGCCACACCCCTTATTCACCAACTCCAACTGGTAGGATGGTACAACCCCCTATTTAGTCAGCTACAACTGAAAAGGAAGCACCTACTCCCTTGCAGGCTCCAACCTACCCTTACATTTCCCTGCCACCCTTTGTTCATCAATTTGGAAATAAGATATGCAGTCCAATCATGGTATTCTATATTAAACATTGGATTACATAACCACTGCTTTGGCTCCTTCTATTTTTGATCTTCAATAAGACTTTGTCAGACACACACTTCATCTCCACACTTCAACATTCTTATAAGTCTTGAATCTTTTCCACGCAACTCTTCATAAACAACATGTCTTTCCATTCAAGATTACATAAATTTAATTAACATTGTTTATTACTAACACAATTATCAATCTTCTTTGATTTAATTCCATCACTTAATGAATGATTTTAACAAATATTCAATCTAATTTTTTTTCTTTCCATGAAGTGTTGGGATAAATATATGCAGTATTAATTCTCATATTTAATTATCAACCAAGGCTCATAAGATTCGAGGTCCAGGCACATGGAACACATGATAAAAGCCTAGTCTAACATAATCTAAAGTCAACAAAACAATCTTCAAACCCACACTATAGGAAATTAACACTAAGGATTCATCACTGAGACATAGGAATAACTTAGTGCTAAAAATTCTTAGATCACAGCCTTTCATGCACTCAAGGTGATGTTCGTGTGATTAATCGTGAGTAGCTTACTTAAGTTTTTTCTCATTCAATAATTATTTCCTATAGCGGATCCACACTTAAATGCAATAAAAAAAAAGAAAACATAAATGAATTCAATTGACATGAAATAAACTACAGGAAAGACAAATCACAATGAAAGAAAACTAATAATGACCAATAAGCGAAATTAATCTAAAGTTGGATCTCAAGAACAATTCTTCAAATGGTTACAAGTGTCAACAAAAATAAGAGTGCTCTATAGAAAATGCATGAAAGAAGAATGGATATCTGATTAATGACAAGATTGGACAATGAGAAATGCACTCCTTTATGTTCACTCGAATTGTTGATTTGACAATTTCTCATAAATAGTAAAATAAATTAGAATGTAAGAAGATGGTGCAATGGTATTAGAAGACTTTATTGTATATTGTTTTATTGGATTTCCAAGCATAATTTTACAAATGAATGTCAATGAATGGAATGATAATGAGACACTTCAATATCCAATGGTGGAATGAGCAAGCAATGTTAAATGAAATTATAGAAACAAAACACTATTACACCAACTAAAGAATCATTCCTAAGTATGTGCTAATATGAATATACTAAATTGAAACTGAACTTACAGATGTATACAAATTGAATGCAAATCAACAAGATAACAACTAAACTAGAAATGAAATTTATAAAAAAATAAACACAAGCAATCTAATATATGAGAGTAAAAGGGGGTAGCAGGGTATTACTCATAATGAGGGGCCCTTCCCATGCTGAATAACCCTTCTTAAAATAAAATCAACTCAGGTGAAGAAGATGCACAATAAAACAACAATAGTCAAACCTCCATTTTGATCAAAGACTATGTTTTTACATGGCAATTAACTCCTTAAAGGTTTCTCACAAGAACATACCTCTTACTTACAAAAATATCATGAAAATAATGTCTCTTTATCACATCCCTATGAGGATTATTTATACATGAAGAATCATTGAGGAGTGGATGGGACCAAATCCCAATGCTCAAATTTCAAATTTTACATTTTTAGGCATAAATCCCAAAAATATGGGTTTTAATGTAATTTGGGCAGATTTGAGTTAGGGATCCACCCATATCTTCCATACTAATTCTCATTTTGTAAAATTTTCTGCCTCTCGCTTAATTTTCTATATTTTAGACAAAACCCATTTTGTAAAATTTATAGATCTGATTCCATTTGCATGAAAATCGAGGTGCAAGTTGGCAGTTTGAGATTTTTTGCTATTTTTTGCAGAATCATTCCCCCTGAGATGGATTTCCACACGTGTGATTTGGGTGAATTCTTCCCCATGCATCCGCATGTAAACGTCTCTTTGGACAGAACCCATGTCCTTGATTTTCCTCTAGAAGCTTTACAAAATTTTGAGCTATATCTGGTACCGGACGGTTGTTGATGCTGGTACCAGACGAGCACAACATTGGTACCAAACGAGCACATAATTGGTACCAGAAGAGAATATTAGTGGATGAAATGGAGTGTGGGTACCAGATGACATGGAGTGTGGGTATCAGATGATTGTAGAACCTTCTGGTATCGGATGACTTGGAGTATCAGATGACCTCCAGTGCGGGTACTGGATGACTTCCAATGTGGGTATATATTATTTGGACATAGAAACATAGGATTAAACCATGATCGATAAAATCATGTTAAAAACATATTTAATCACTTTAAAAGACAGGAAAACAACAATAATTAAACACAAGGTAGAATGGATGTAATTAGTGGTAAGTGACAAGATAATGGTTATAGAATGTATCAAGAGTGCAGGAATACAACTTATGAATGGAAGATTTTCATGGTAGAAAATATGACATATTTGGAGCCCAACACTCCCCCATGCTTGCTGGTTTACATGTCCTCATTCAAACAAAAAATGTATATACTCTATTTAATCATTGATTTCTGTGACTTAATTTCTTTGTGCAGGTGTTGGTTCTTATGGAGCAATGCCCTTTTTCATTTAATATTATCACAGGATTTTAACTTGATTTCTTTTACAATAGAGCAATGAAATTTGAGGACAAATGATATATGGGCTACAAAGGGATGGTGGATGGTATGGAAATATGAATATGGACTTAGGTGTTTGTATAATATGTTTCTTTTCTTTAAAACCAATGTTTATTTGAGGTTTTTAGGCAAAAATGACTTCATCATTTTTATGTGAATGCTTTATGATATGTATAAACATAAGACACTATAGATGTTGCGTTCGATTTATGTACCACAATATCTTGCTTTTCATTCTAATGGCCTTATCATATGATTATGCATTTGATTATGAATTGTAGATGGAGATTGAATGATAATGGTTTACAAAAGATAAAATGTATGGATTGGTTAATCATAAAGTTCCCTTAAAAATTTTAATGAATCAAAGAGTCTTAATATTTTTTTACCTCAATTTTACATTCACTTTAATGTGCGATGTTGATTGATGAATGGGAGTACATGCTGGCTGAAACTGAAGATTAAACCGAGCAAGCCTGAGAGTTGCAAGATATCTAGGAGAGAGCTAATGAATGATGATATGCTAATATTCCTTATGTATCTCTCTCCCCCATGCCTGTTGGTTTGCATGTTCTCATGCAAACTCTCATTAGCACACAAAATTGCTGCAATATGAATGTGGATGATGTGGAACCAATGCATGTTGACTGAAGGAGGGAAATGAAGTATGCCAGAGCTAAGAGCTATTTAAAATATCCTGCAAAAAGTACCCTCTAAAAATATTTAAATTTTTATACTGTTGGTACAGGAACCTACTGATTTCTGTACCAGCAGTACCAGAACATAAAAATCTAAAAGAACTAAACCAACACTATTATTATGAGACAAGAAATAAATATTGATGTTATGTCAAAGAAACAACCAAAACTTAAACTTTATCCATGCTTGTAAATTTGGAAATGAAATTAATTTTAAAACATTACAAGCATAAAGGAAATTCCTAAATTACTTATTACATATGATATCATCAATCATTAACAATTGTATGCTCAAGAGACCATGTAAATTATGATGATGGATTTTTCCTCTTATCCTTAAACAAGAGAACATGAGGAGATAAGTGGTCTTTAATAAATGAGAAACCGATAGGAAACCAATCATCCCTGTTTGATTTTTCAGAGAATTTATGTCATTGAAATGATATTGATAAAGTTCACATTTGAGTTTATTAGACTCCTACACTTATGGGTCCCACCTCTAGGAAAATGACATCCTAGGTATGAATGACAGGGTATTAAGACCATCTTACAGACATTATCAAATGGAAATTAGATGAGGTTCATTAGTCTTTTTTTCAACCATGCATGTTTCTTCTTAAGGATTTACACAAGTATATTGTTCATACAGACAAATATAGATTAGGCATAATGAAAGAGATCAAAATCAGAACCCATTGCCAAAAATCCTATTCAGTACTCCGATGAGGTAATTTTGACATCTAAGAAATATCCTTCCCAGGTAGAATGCCCCATTTCCCACGAGTCTGTTCAATACCCTGATGGGTTTGCCTAGTTATACCATAGGCCAGTACCTGCTGCCAATAGTCTTGTTCAGTATCTTGACGAGTTATCCTCTTACGCCTGTTTTCCATCAAGGTCTCTTATCCCAATATTTACCCTCAAGATAAAATTTATAAATTGATTTCGCATGGGTGAATGAGGAAGAATCTTTGAAAAGCATTTTACAAGATGGGATGGTATTGAGTTGGAAGATATTTTATATATTTCCCATAAAAGATTGTTCGTATGAAAAATAGACTTGTGTATTGAGATTAGTCGAAAGAAACATCATGGCCATAATTACTTATTGTGTGGTGGAGGAGTCCATGACATAATGAACTAAAGGTGCCTCTAGTCCCCAAGTTCATCTTCTTCATATAAGATTGTGTTCCCTCACAAGTAGAAGTTTCATTCACTCTCCTGCTACTATTTGATAAGAATTCTTGAATAACAAGTTCTGATAGGAAACTAGGATGCACAAGTTACCTATGGACATCATTACGAAGACCTTAAAGATTTTGTAAATCCCCATAATATTTTAAAGATTAAACTTATGAGCAACTGTTATTATTAATAATCTGAAATCTGTATGTAATAAGGAGAAGAAATTTCTTAAGTTATTTTGGTTTTTGATGTTAGATCACCAATATTGTCTTCATATCATTTCATTTATTTGAAAATAAACACAAAATGTTTTTCATTTATTTAGAACTAGGTTAACTAACATGCAACTTTTACTCTATCTTATCTAAGAACAAGAAATTAAATTTCACGTGTAAGAATATTTACAATGTAACCGTGTACATAACAGGTGTAGAAATACATTCATACTCGGGTTTGAAAGATACGCCTTAATGTATACTAGAGTACGAAGAACAAGTTGCTTTGGTGATGATGTGAAGAGTTGTTGAAGAAGAGAGTGGTGGTTCAATGTGGTTGTTGTTTGGAACCAATGTTCGATATAGTCATGATGTTCTTGGTTCACTTTCTCATTTAGAACACTTTGGATGTCTCCCTCTGTCATTCCAGGAAGATCATCTTCTTTCGAATAACTAGTCTTGTCAGTGCATGGAGGATCTTCAGAAAGGCATATTAAAAACTCCTCAATCTCAGGTTCTAATGGTGGCTCTCCATCGAATGTGGCCCATGATTCTTTAGTCTCTCCTATAGGTTGGAAAGGGTGATTATAAAAGACTTTTAGATCTTGTTTTGGATGTATCCCATGGAACTCTTCTTCTTCTTGTTAGAATGTGCTTGTTGTACCATAGACAATATCACTATTGTCACCCAACCATAGGCCGAAGCCACCCTCCGAGCACCTTAACCTTGACAGAGAATCGTTTTGGAAGAAAACCCTAGTCTATATAGCCAAACAAAGGGTAGCACACCTTTCTCCAAGGATAGCATACCAAACAAGAGTTGATCAGATAGTCCAAACCATAACCAAGAGATAGTCCAAGCCAAAATGAAATCTGCTAGCTGCAACAGCTGCAACGATACCTCTTCCCCATAATTAAGCACAAAACTACCCAATTGCATTTCTCACAAGTGTGCTCTACAGTTATGAGAATACTGGCCATAATGAAGATTGGCCCCTGTATTTATACTAAATCTGGCAGACTGTTAGGTTTGACTTCTCATTTTGGGTACTAATTCTTTAGTATATAATATTTCTTCTAGATGACTTCTTCTCTTGGAGGCTAATAACCTAATACAAGTTATCCTCTTGAGATGAATTGTCTTCTAGGGTTATTAGCCAACTCATTAGGGTTTCTTATTTCTTTTCAGAATATTCTATTCTCATCAGGTTTACACGTGGAAGTAAATACCTCCCGCAACTACCATAATATCAACACTCCCTCCTAGCTAGGGGGGTATTGAAGGTAATGGTCTTGAGCACAAACATACCATTCACTCGGTAGCATCAACATGGTCGTATAGACTATCTCATGACTAGATCATGGGAACCATCATCACTATCAGTGCCATCAGCTGCATCATCTCTCGAAACCATAATCCATCTGAGTAATCAGACATGATGCTAGATAAGTCACACTCCACAGAGTGACACAAGAACCATTCTTCTAATCTGGACATATGTCCTGGAAGAATAAATGTCTTGGACCATTTTCCATCTAGGAAATCTTTGTCCATTGATCATCCATCTAGTTGATTAAACATTTTCCCACACTTCTGATAGTCTTCAAGGCAATCAGAACAAAGTCATTCAATAGAACACAATTGTGTCTATCCATAGTAGTACACAACTACTATCTAGTGGTACACTACCACACCAAGTAGCATACAGATACTTGATCAATGATATATAATCATAATCAGTGGAACAAATCCACCACAGTAGCATGCATCTATTGTCCAGAGACATATACTCTCCATAAAAATCATCTGATATCAACCTTCACAGAAAAAATTGTTATGATATAAATTGAATCATCTAGGCCATTCTTCCACTCACATATGTGAGATCTGGAAGAGCATCTTCCCTCAGAAAGTCAAACATCAATGATGAGCTATCTGGACTATTCTTCTCAAGAAAGGAAGAATAATTGTCCTGATTTTTGAGCCTAGACCATTCCCCACCCTAGGCCATTCCTCTGGCACTAAATAAAGTGAAACTTGGAGAGAATGAGTCTTCCCTAAGGAATGTATGTCCCTAATTGTTGAACCTGGACCATTCCCCACCCTGGGACATTCCTCCGACACTAGACAAACTGAAACCTAGAGAGAATGAATCTTCCCTAAGGAATGACTATTCAGACTATTTCCAAAGGAAATGACTATCCTTCACCAACCTCCAAAACAAACCATTCTTCGAATCTTCTCACAACTATGATCCTTGAAATAATGATTGTCTGGTGAGGCCGACCAGTCTTCTTGATTAACCATCAATAAGAGAGACTGTCCTAGACAATTCCCCATGTTAACCACAATGGGAAATCACTGTCTATGGTACATCAACAATCCATCGAAAAATTTTCATTACAAAAATGACTGTTCAATCTGGACCATTTTACGAACTATAAAATACTTGTCCGTCAGAAATCTCAAACCACTTTTTGAATCGGAAAGAATTTGCTCATCCTGGACCATTTTTCGAACTGAAAAATGACTGTCCATAAATCAATAACTCATCAGTGCTCCCTCCCAACCTAGGATTCATATCTTCCTTTTTCAATAAGGAAGTTGTCTCCATGAGATCCATCTTGAGTACACAAACTCTTTCATCTTGGATAGAGGTTTCACCAAAATGTCTGCTTATCTGCTCATCTGTGGAGATATATATTTGAGAACCACTTTCTCTTTTATGGAGAATGTCATGCTTGATCTTAAATGTACTTTGGTCTTTTTGGAACATTGGTATTATCTGAAGGCTTCATATATCTCTGATCAATAAAGTATATCATTGTTGGATTCCTCTAAGTTTCCTGCTAGCCCATAACATCGTGGAAAGGGTCATACTGGAACATATCCAAGTGGTACTTCTTCTACCATCATGAGAGTTTTTCATGGACTAGCAATCCATCATTCTGAGCTTCTGAGTAACCATTCTGATACAATGTCTCTGATATAGAAAGTCTTCACCACGCTTATGCTGTGCATTGGTGGTTCTTTACCAAGTTGTCTTCTTCCATCAGCATACAAGCGTCTCTTTTTGGTATACCTCAAAGCCTTGAGGTTTCTCTACATGTAAACTCTAACCCATGGATATTGCGAATGATATAATAACTCATGTAGAGGTATGTCTAGTTTACTTGGAGAAAAAAATCATCATAGTCTTCTCCCTCCATCTGGGATAACTTCTAGTTCTAGATCTCACAATGCTTGCATTCATATGTCTTCCATACACTGTTCTTCATCACAATTTTCATTTCCTCTGCTTGATTTCCTTTTGGTGAGTTCATATCAGGCTGATAGTCTTGTGATTCTCGATACAATGACTAGTTGTTCTGTCTTTTCTTTCTTTCTTGGAATCTTCATGTTCTTCCTCATGTTTATTTTTAGCTTCTTGGATCCATAGAGTTTCTTATAGATTCCATGCCCTAAATATTTCACTTCTTTCTTTCATCATAGAATCATAGATGTGGATGGACAATTAGGGATACTTTTAGGCTTCTTTGAAGAAGGCTTCTTCTAAAGTCAAATTGAACATGTACTGCTTTTCATGGTTGCTACCATGGATATATACTTCATCATCTTCAATGGATCATAGGATTAGCTCCCTCCTAATCCTTTCTTTATGTATGAGTGTATGTTTTTCTTTTGGAAGTATATAAATGGCTCCCTCCATCTAACATAATCCATGCCTTTGTTTGCATTCTTATTGCCTTCTTTTAAAGTGTCATAAGTCCTACTCTGATTTCCTCTTGAATGTTGATTTATGCTTATCTTGCAACTGTTACTTTTGTAGTAACTTTCACATGAATTGTTACAAAGGTTTGTTGATGTACTTCGTCCTTTCATGTGTATTGTCTTGTCTTGTAGTCATAGTGATAACAATTTTGTTGTTCTTCTCTTGGAACATATTATCTTCTGGAAAATAGATATGCAAGATATGTATAGAAAACATGGTATATACAAGAACTATGAAGAGTATTGTTACCTTGTTGTTACAGAGAAATACCCATGCAGACAAGTGGATTCTCTCTTGGGCTCTAGACTCCTAAGACCAAGACAAAATGGGTGCTAACGTTGGTCACTGCCATCCTTTTAAACCTAGCTAAACTAATGTATAGAGAAGAGGAAGAAATGTGTACCTTTTTAACGATGTTTGTCCTCACACAGTCCGAGTTGAGATTTGATCCCCAAGCTCCTCAATAAGTCCTATAAATCAAAGAAAGATAGAACAAGATTCCTATTCTACTAATATTAGCTTGAAACTAGATTTATCTAATAGAGACAAGTTCATGTAGAATAAACACAACCTTGAAAGAAATAGGCCAAGCACATATGTATATTAATGAGAAAAAAACAAAGTGCTTACAACCATATATGTAGATGCAACAGCTTCACCAATCTCTCTTTGTCCAGAACCTTTGCTCAAGTAATCCACACACAAACTAATTATTCTTCAATGATATCTCCCTTACGAGATCATATGTTTGATGCCTCTAATCTACCATATATTTCACCATGAGAAGGCCTCCTTATATAAGATTGGAGAGACCCAACCATCTTAGAGATTCTTGGGATAGGTTGAGGATATTTCTCCATCAGTTGTGGATCCTACCTAATATGTAGCCTTGACCTCAGATTTGAATCCAACTGATTTCCAAGATAAGGGGGATTTTTCCCTAATTCTCCTCAATAGCCCAAAATTTTCTCAAACAAGCCATCGATCCCCCAAAAGGGTGTATAGAGTGTTGCAACGCTCCCCCAAAGAAGGCTAGGGAGCGCTGGTACTCCCTAACAGTGGGTAGGAGAGCACTGCCCAAAATTCCTTCAAAAAATCCTAGTGCTCCCATAGAAAGGTGTATAGGGTGCTACAACTCCCCCCCCAAAGGAGGGTAGGGAGTGATAGCACTCCCTAACAGTGGGTAGGGGAGCGCTTCCCTCCAAAATTCATTTTTAAGTAGTTTTTTCCATGGGAAATGATTCTTACTCTTCATCAGATGATTTCTCCTTGTTAAACTAGTCTTTGAGGGTGTCTTAAGTGTCCCAATGATGTCATTAGAGACACGACATAGGCGAGATGGCAGTATGATGTTTGCGACACTTGTAATGATGACACTTGCGACACTATTGAAGTGAGTAATTTTGATGTGTCACAGATTTACCCCCAAAGTGCGAATTTATAAGACATAAACTGATGACTGAAGTACTTTGTAGACTTTTTCGAGAAAGGGTATGGACTCAAAGAACCTGGTATAAGATACACACAACCATCAAACAAACATTATGACATGTTTCAAACCCAAATCATGCATACCTCCTATGCTTGGGTGATAAATACTTTCAAGGTATGGATGCCATAAGATATGCTGCGGATCCATAATTATATTAACAAAGAGTATATCCACCAAAGATATAATGTAGATCTATACTTCCATGACATGAACTGATAGTAGCCACAAAAAATACACAGTGGATCTACGATATGACAAGACATAGCCATGGAACAATACAAAGTGGATCTATGTGACAGTATCTGTGTCAATGTTCAAAAGAAACTCCATCGCAACTTGAGAAAAGTACATATAAGAATGATGACTCAACCCAGGGTCTTCTTACCGATCCTGATGTAGTACGAATCTAACCATGTGAATAGATGTCCTCATGTCGAACATGGCATAAACCAATTCATTACTGGTCAATGAGGTAAACCGTTAACAAGTGCGATGGAAATCACCATTGATGTCAATGATTCCCAAGGTACCATAGTATAGTCCAATGAATGTGAATAGATGATATGAATTCGACCATTCATGGAATCACCCGATTAGGGGTCAATGATGTAAACCCACTATCGGAAGCGAGGAGGCCTGCCATTGAGGCATGTAGGTCCCAAGGTACTAACTGGTTTCTAAGTCTAGTTCTCGAATAATGTTTTTAATTTGACAGGAATAGACTCGTCGTAGGAGGGCCTTGATGTATCCCCCATCAACGACATGAAATTGACATAGAGATGTAAATTGGTGGATCAAATGAACATGGATTGACACATGTATTGAAACAAGAAATTTATGATGGTTGGCTCTCGAGGCAGATACTTCCCTTGAACACTGAGGAACAACAACAAAAACATGACATGGACCAAAACATGATAATGCAGTGGATACTATGAATTTCTTTGGGTGACCCAAAGGAGTAAGAGAACTTAGAGGATTGGTTCAATGCAGAGGTTCAACAGATTAAAATTCATGCAAAGACAAAATGTTGTGTTCAAGGGCGACCGTAAGAGTGTCTGGTAATGTTCTCAAAAACTACTTGGCTTGCTTCCTTCAATTTCCCCCCCCATCTAGATAGATGAGTACCTCTTTTTAATTTAACGAGCTTGAGGAGGGTAACACATATTAGATATAAATCACCTTCAGTAAGATCCTCTTCCTTTTTTTAACGAACTAGAAGAAGTAAGGATTCGGTCCCATATGGGTCCTTCAATGTATGATTGTTTAACGAGTCCAGACAAGGTAAATTCAATGGTTTTTCATATTCAAAGAGTTTTAAAATGAATTAAATACAACTCCAGTGTTGTCCTTTTTTCGTAATGTTAGTCTCGCGAGGCCGTAAAAGAGATAAATTATCACTCAAAAGACACCTTTTAAAACCTTTTAACGAGTGGGAAAGGAAGCAAGATCACTCAGAAATATTTTCACGTTTAGAGAGTCTGAAAAGATCTTAAAGACGACTCTAGGGGGTTCATTTTTAGTATATCCATGCAAGCCCAATAAAAATATAAAAGGTTGCTCAATTACATTCTCGTGTTTTTACGACTGTGAGAAAGATCAAAGACTAATATTGGTACTCTTCCCCTAGCTTGAAATCTAGTGGCTTAAATCCAAAATGATCATCAAAGGCTAGAGACATTCCCCCCAAGCTTCAATTCATTCATCAAATTTGAGGCGGTCACCAATTTCTGTACTAGATGGAGAAAAAGGATAAGGGTGGATGAAATGAAGGTTCAAATATGAGACCTAAAGAAAGAATCAACTCGACATCCATGAGTTCTGGCGAAAGACTCGACTTGACAAGAGAGGTGACTGTTTCATTTTTTAACGAGCTTGACACAGGAAAAGAACTATGCTCAAGGCTCTGGGTTGAATCCCCAAATTTTTGTTTCATTTTTTAATGAGTTTGTTACAGAGAGGGAAAAATATGCTCATGGCCTCTGTTTCATTTTTTAATGAGCTTGATACAGAGATAAAACTATTCTCGTGACCTCTGTTTCATTTTTTAATGAGCTTTCCACAGAGATGAAAACTATGCTTGTAGCTTCTGTTTCATTTTTTAACAAGCTTTCCACAAAGAAGATAAACTATGCTCGTGATCTCTGTTTCATTTTTTAACGAGCTTTTCATAGAGAAAATAAACTATGCTCGTGACTTTTGTTTCATTTTTTAAGGATCTTTCCACAGAGAGGAAAACTATGCTCGTTACCTCTCCTTGATCATGGCTTCCAAGAGGATAACTCTATAGAAGGACAACGTGTCAAGGGAAAAAAATCGATCATGGCTTCCAAGAGATCTTCACTGGATGGAAAAACAATGCTCTAGAAGGAACACATGTTGAGGGTCACACCAGGGGTAAGGAGATCAGACTCCAATATCCCTATTGAAGAGATCACCATGTCAACTACTAGATCTAAGTCATCGAAAGATGAATTCATGGGAGACAATGCCACATAATTGATCTGTGGTAGGGGTGGTACTGACTACATATAAGAACCGTTTAGGGAGGTCATTGGGTCGATGGTCAAGTCAGGGCCAACAAATGAAATTTGATCAATATTCACCATTCTTCCATCATGCGGGAAATGTATCACATGGAAAAAGTGGACACAATAGATTTCATGGCATAGATATAATCTCACCCAAGGTGTAAATTGAAATCCAGGGGGTCCTAGAGTACCATAACATCAATAAAGACATTTTTTTCCCTCCCAAAGTTATAGGAAATTGAGGAAGGATCCCTAAAGGGTGATTGGTTCTTCTGTTAAAATAGAACAGAGTTTGGGTAACTGACAAAAGCTAAGGATAACCCAAAACTTGCCAAGTAATAGAGGACAAAATACTAATGGATGAACCTTCATCTATCAGCACATGAGGAACATCCAGACCACAAAACTGTACTGTAATATTGAAAAGAATGTGAGAGGGAATATGAGGTCCATTTATCACACCCCAATAAAAAATTATGGCCTCATTACTTGGAGGGGGTTTCGCAGGAGAGGGAGGAATTCCCCCCAACACGGTAGATTATGTATCAACAAGAAAAACATGGGCAATATTAGGTTTACTCTCTAGAGGGAGAGTAGGATCGATTGATAACGACATCAAATCGACCACTTGGGTTTCATTCTCCAAGGGGAGAATTTGGTCGACAAGTGGAAAAGGATCGACCACTTGGGTTGCACTCTCTAACGAGAGAGAGGGATCGACCAAATATGGGATCAGATCAACCACTTTGTCAACTGGTTCAACTGAGGACGTGACCAGATTGACAACATGATCAACCAGACTGATCGATGAAGGGACCAAAGTAACCACTTTGGCACTTGTTAGAGGAGGAGTGGGATTGAACACATTAGGACTCTTCATATGAAGGGTGGGACTGACCAACGACAGGACTGGATCAATCACTTGGGTTTCACTTTTCAGATGAAAAGTGGGGATGATCGATGATGAAACTAGATTAGCTACTTCAGTTAGTGGTTCAACTGAGGATGAAACTAGATTGATCACTTGATCAACCGGATTGACCGGGGATGGAACCAGATTGACCATTCCATCAACGAATGATGGGTTGGGGAAATCTTATGATAACCAGTTAGAAGTTGAAGCTTTTCCAAAAGAGAAGAAGCTTCATCCATATAAGGACAAAGGGGAGAGTAATGATCACCTCCACATAACATATAAAGAAACTTGACAATTGTCTTCTTCTTACCAATCGTAACATCACTAGTTGAAGGGGCATCACCAACATGTACATCAGGGGTCAATGACATGGAAAACCACATTTCTAAGACCTTGGGGAGACTAGGGAAATCCCTCAGAAAGTGGTCACCCTTACAAAGACTACAAGGGAATTTGGGTTTCAGATTCTTCGTTTTAATCTTGTCGACCTCATCAACATTCCCAACACTATTAATAGCAGTTGGTTGCTTGGATCCAACATTTGATGCAGTTGGAGGCTTGGTCCCTTTTTGGTTCTTCTTCTTCTCTTATTTTCATTTCTTCTTATTCTTATCAAACTGGCTACTCGCTTTAGAGATTTGACTAGGCGAAGAAGGAGAAATGGAAGGAGACCTGACGGGTGAAGAAGGAGAAAGGTCGACATGAGGTTGATGTGTGGGTAGCATGCTTACATATGAAGCACCTGCATTCGAGATCACCGGAGTGGAAAAAAACCATACCAGTAACCCAATTGTGAGACCTAGAAGGATCAAAGTAGCGATGTAAGGAGGACCAACGTTTCTGTAAGAAGGAAAACCAAAGGTTTCCCCTAGCAAAGGGGTTCTTTCATTAGTCATTCTGGGAACTAAAACCATAAAAAATAAAGATCCAACCTAGATTATTCTAGGGCGAACAAACAACACATGCTAAAAATCTAGTAAGAAAACAAGAAAACAAAACCTTCTCACAATGAGCACACTAGTTGGGGATGAAATCCAACGTCGCAGGAACAAAGTAAGAAGGGGATGAGATAGAGCAGGTGGAAAAGTTACATTGATGACCTGCTTAACGGACTTACGCCTTGGTGCGATCTCCCACACATAATCGTGGGTATACCCTCCAAGGATCCTGAGTGAGTTTGGCCAACATCGATTCCAGGTACCGTGAAGACTTACCCCTCCATAGTCACCTTGTGTAAATACCCTAAAGAGATAGGCCACTAAGTTTACCAACTACAACAATGATGCTTGGGGAAATAGTCGAAAGTCTGATCCACGCACAAGTGCAAGGTATCTGGCTCGAAATCAACTTGAAAGGCTTCCACTCATCATTGTGAGTATACCTTCAAGGAACCCCCATAATACACACAATCTCTACACCAAGACCAACAAAGCAGGGTGAGTAACTCTGCTAGTCTTAATGCGACCTCAGGTTTGACCCTTGTGTGAGAAGGGCTTCCCAAGACAAAATGTAGCAATTGGATTTCACCACTCCCTAACACAATATTCTATGTTTGTTTGTAGATTTGGAAAGTTATCATTCACACCTATCCCAAATCACTACAATTAATCTGATGTAGGTTTGCTACCAGAAAATATAAAAATGTCTAATCAATTTTAGTTTAGCGCTTTATTTTTAAGGTTGTTGTTACTCAAAAGGAAAGTGGCATGGACAATATGGTGTTTTGACTGACTCAAAAGTTATTCAAATAAATGAATATGCAATCTTTTAATTTCGATGAAAGCTATGCTAAGAGAAGGAGAAAACATTCATCATTACAGATGCACAATGTCCCAAAAAAGCAAAAAACCATGCAATTATGCTACTTCAAATGCAAGCTAGTTTCACTACAAAAAATAAAAAAATGCATTTATCTTATTTGCTTTATTATGACGTATACAAAAATTAAATACAAAACCTGCAATGCTCCACTAGTTTCAATCAAGAGAAAGTGTCCTATGCAGATGCAAAAGACACGAAGCAAAAGGGCTACAAACAAAGCATGCACTCAAGGAAGTGAAGTATGAAAGAAAACAAGTAGAAACTTGTTCTAACAAGAAAGAACACCATCAAGGATTCTAAAACCAATCAAACATTCAAGGAATAGAATAAAATGCAGAGAAGAATCCAAGAAATGATAGGGAGAAAGAGAAATCACTCAAAATTGTCATGTCAAAAAAGTAGCTAGAAAAGGCAATTTCACATTTCCGAAAAAAGGTTTCAAGCTTCAATCAAGAAAAGAGGGAGTGATAAGCATAAAAAAACATCAACAACCAACCCAAACAACTTCATAAACCAAACACGAACTCTGTGTAAACGACTTTGGAAAAAAGGCTGCAAAAGACTGAGCAGAAGAAGGCTAAAACTCTCAAAAAAGAGACTAGCGCCCCCCTAGAAGGGTGAATAGAGTGTTGAAACAATCCCTAAGACACTATAGGGGAGCATTGGTTCTCTGGTATGGACTACAGGGGGGTGTTGAGCCACCCATAAATTCAAAAAATAGTAAGAAAAAAGAAGAAAAACTCACCCAGAATGCACATAAATTGGTGAAAGTGCTAGTGAAGGTAGGAGAAGGAAAATGGATGATGAAAAACTAGTAAAAGTGATATGAAAGGTGGTAAAAGGGAAGGGACAAACCAAGTAAATACAAATAGGATTTTATTCCCCAGTGGAGTCACCAATTTTTGTTACAAAGAAATCCCCCCGCGGACAAGTGTATTCTCTCTTGGGCTCTAGAATCCTAATACCAAGACAAAAATGGTGCTAACATTGGTTACTAACATCCTTTTAAACCTAGATAAACTAAATTATAGAGCAGAGGAATAAAGGTGTACATTTTTAATGTTGTTCATCCTCGCAAAATCCGAGTTGATCTTTGATCCCCAAGCTCCTCGATAAGTCCTGTAAATCAAACAAAGACAAAACAAGCTTCCTATTCTACTAAGATTAGCTTGAAACCAGATCTATCTAATAGAGGCAATTTCATGTAGAATAAACACAACCTTGAAAGAAACAGTCCAAGAACATATGTATATTAATGATAACAAAGCAAATTTATTACAACCATAGATGTAGATGCAACAACTTCACTAAGATCTCTTTGTCCAGACCCTTTGCTCAAGTAATCCACACACAAACTGATTATGATTCAATGATATATCCCTTATGAGATTATAAGTTTGATTCCTCTAATATGCCATATCTTTCACCATGAGAAGGCCTCCTTATATAAGCTTGGAGAGACCCAACCACCTTATATATTCCTGGGATATGTTTAGGATCTTTCTCCATTAGTTGTGGATCCTCCCTAAGATGTATCCTTGACCTCAAATTCAAATCCAACAGATTTCCAAGATAAGGGGGATTTTTCCCTGATTCTCCTCAGCAGCCCAAAATTTTCTCAAATACGCCAGCACTCCCCCAAAAGGGTGCACAGAGTGTTGCAACACTCCCCCAAAGAAGGCTAGGGAGCGTTGGCACACCCTAACAGTGGGTAGGGGAGCGCTGCCCAAAATTCCTTCAGAAAAGCCTAGAGCTCCCCCATAAGGGTGTACAGGGTGCTATAACGCTTCCCCAAAGGAGGGTAGGGAGCACTGGCACTCCCTGACAGTGGGTAGGGGAGCTCTTCCCTCCAAAATTCATTTTTAAGTAGTTTTTTCCATGGAAAATTCTTTGTACTCTTCATCAGAGGATTTCTCATTCTTAAACCAGTCTTTGAGGGTGTCTTAAGTGTCCCTATGATATCGTTAGAGACATGACATAGTGATATGGAAGTATGATGTTTGTGACACTTGCGACACATGCGACCAAAATGTGACACTTGTAATGACGACACTTGCGACACTATTGAAGTGAGTAATTTTGATGTGTAACACTTGTCTTAGAAGAAGAAGTCTTTTTCATCCTGCTTAGTCTTCTTTGTAGGTTCCTTTTCTTCAACAACTTGATGCTTCACGTGTCTTCTTCATTTTCTTTAGCTTAGGACAATGATTCTTGTAGTGACAGTATTTTTGACAATTAAAGCATTGTATTTCTGACATGTATTTCTCTTGATTTGGATTCTTCCTTGAGACAAACTTCCTTTTGTTCCTAAAATTCTTGAATCTTGCTGTGAAGGCTCGATCATCGTATTTATTTTGAGGTTTCTCTTTTGCACTAATCCTTGATTCTTCTTGTGCACAACAATTCCAAAGTTCTTCAAATGTAGGATACTCCTTCCTTGTGTTCATGCTTGCTGAAAATGCATCCCATGTCTTGGGAAGACCATTGAGTACTATATTTACCGGTTCCTTATCGGAGATGATCTCTTCAATATCTTGTAGTTGATCTCTTAACTAAGATATCCTCACAAAGTATGATGTTATGTTGTCGTCATCATTCATCTTCATGTCACGGAGCTCATTCTTCAGACTCATTACTTGTCCAATGTTTCTGACTAAGAAGAGGTTTGTTAGGGCATCATACATCTTCTTTGATGAGTTAAGATGGGAGATGTAGGGTATCAAGTGGTATTTTATAGAATCCAATATGATACTCATGGCATTGATGTCACCGTCTTTGAACTTATCCATAATTTCAACGTTCTGCGGTTCCTTTTATTTTCCTTCTTCAAACTTTGGTTTCATGATATCCAACACTTTAATCTTGGAAAAGATGAGGTCAATCCTTGTCTTCCATGCTCTGAAGTTAGAAGCTCCATCTAACTTGTTTTCTGACTTCATAGAGTAATTCATGGTTTCCTTGACTTGGTCAACCCTAGATTTGACCAAAAAATAAAACTTGACGTCTTAGTTTGATGAGAGTATTGGGAGGTGCGCTTAGCTAGGGCACACTGGTCTATCTAGAAATCAGGTCAATGATTTCACTTAAGGTGCCTCAATGAGAGGGTCAGGGTTTCTGCAACTACACTTGCTAGTAACCCTAGTGGCAGTGCTTTAGTAACTGCTCATGTTAGAAACCCTAGCAACAGTTCTTCAATGAGCTTAGTATCCTTATGGATATCCCCCTTCTAGTGGTTAGACCGAATGAAGGAGGTGTGGGCCCATAGCCTGTTAGAATGTGCTCATTTTACCATAGACAATATCACTATTGTCACCCAACCATAGGCCGAAGCCACCCTCCGAGCACCTTAACCTTGACAAAGAATCATTTCGGAAGAAAAACCTAGGCTAGATAGCTAAACAAAGGGTAGATCACCTTTCTCCAAGGATAGCACACTAAACAAGAGCTGATCAAATATTCAAAACCATAACCAAGAGATAGTCCAAGCCAAAATGAAATATGCTAGCTGTAGTAGCTGCAACGACAACTCTCCTCCAGACTTATGCACAAAACTGCCCAACTGCAGTGCGCACAAGTGTGCTCTGGAGTTCTGAGAATACTGGCCAGAATGAAGACTGGCCTCCTGTATTTATACTAAATCTGGTAGACTGTCAGGGCCAACTTCTCATTTTGGGTACTAATTCTTTAGTATATAATATTTCTTCTAGAAGACTTCTTCTCTTGGAGGATAATAACCTAATACAAGTTATCCTCTTGAGTTGACTTGTCTTCTAGGGTTATTAACCAACTCATTAGGGTTTCTTCTTGATTTCCAAAATATTCTATTCTCGTTAGGTTTACACGTGGAGGTAAATACCTCCCGTAGCTACCATAATATCAACACTTCTATCATTTCCGAAGAGGCAGATAGGTTCTTGACTACTGTCAATATTTTCTCTTCCTGAAAGGCATAGATCCCAGTTCCTGCTAGGATTTGAGAAAGTTCTTCCAAACTCTTGATCATCTTTGAGTTCTTGTTGCTGGTTGATGGGTCCTGATTCACACATGGATTAGTGTAGGGGGGGTTCTTACAGTTCCCAATTTTTTTTTAAAAATCCTAAAGAAAAAAGAAGAAAACTAAAGAGAATGTAAGAAAACCAATTATATACTTGAAGCATCACCGTGCTACTAGGACCCTTCTTTCATCAAGTTATTTGTTCACACAAGTTAGCTTCTCTTCTCATATATAAAAAAAATGGCTAATTCTAATAAAACACAAATTCTAACTACTAAAAGGAAGAGGACAATCTAACTTTGGAGCAACCCCACTAAAGTGGATGTGTGGGCTCTTCCCTCATGTCTTATCGTCTTCTCTCCACCCTTAGGTCATCCTTAAAATCACACCACACTTGCATGAAAGGAACACTCAAGTCTTTGGAGAAATAAAATAAACCTACCTATGCTCTAATCCCTTTAGCACCTCCCCAAAAATGATACCAAAATGTTGGGCTAAATATATTCACTATTAATTCCCACATTTAATTATCAACTGGAGATCGTAAGCTTCGAGGTGCAGGTGCAAGGAATGTAGGATTAGAGCCTGGGCTAACCTAATCTAAAGTCTACAAAACAATCTTCAAACTCACACTGGAGGAAATTAACACTAAGGATTCATCACTAAGATGTAGGAATAACTTAGTGCTATAAATGCTTAGATCACAGTATTTCATGCACTCAGGGTGATGTTCGTGTGATTAATCCTGAGTAGCTTACTTAAGTTTTTTGTCTTTCAATGATTATTTCCTATAGAGGATCCACACTTAAATGCAATAAAAGAAACAACCAAACAAAAATGAATTCAATTGACATGAAATAAACAATGGGAAAGCCAAATCACAATTGAAGAAAAATAATAATGACCAATAAGAGAAATTAATCTAAAATTGGATCTCAAGAACAATTCTTCAAATGGTTACAAGTGTCAACAAAAATAAGAGTGCTCTACCGAAAATGCATGAAAGAAGAATGGATATTTGATTAATGACAAGATTGGACAATGAGAAATGCACTCCTTTATGTTCACTCGAATTGTGGATTTGATAATTTCTCATAAACAGTAAAAGAAATTAGAATCTAAGAAGATGGGGCAATGGTATTAGAACAATTTCTTGTATACTATTTTATTGGATTTCCAAGCATAATTTTACAAATGAATGTCAATGAATGGAATGGTAATTAGACACTTCAATATCCAAAGGTGGAATGAGCAAGCAATGTTAAATGAAATTATAGAAACAAAACACTATTACACCAACTCACGAATCATTCCTAAGTATGTGCTAATGTGAATATACTAAATTGAAACTGAACTTGCATCTCTACAAAAATTGAATGCAAATCAACAGTATAACACCTAAACTAGAAATGAAATTTATACAAAAATAAACACAAGCAATCTAATCTATGAGAGTAAAAGAGGGTAGTAGGGTATTATTCAGAATGAGGGGCCCTTCCCATGCTGAATAACCCTTCTTAAAATATAATCAGCTCAAGTGAAGAAGATGCACAATAAACCAACAACATTCAATCCTCCATTTTGACTCTGTTTTTACATGGCAATTAACTCCTTAAATCTTTCTCACAAGAACAAACCTCTTACTTACAAAAACCTCATGAAACTAATGGCTCTTTGTCACAACCCTATGAGGCTTATTTATAAATGAAGAATCATTGAGGAGTGTATGGGACAAAATCCCAATTCTTAGATTTCAAATTTTACATTTTTAGGCATAACTCCCAAAAATTTGGATTTTAATGTAATTTGGGCAGATTCGAGTTAGGGATCTACCTATATATTCCAAACTAATTTGCATTTTGAAAATGTTCCCGTGCTTTACTCAATTTTCCATATTCTAGACAAAACCCATTTTGTAGAATTTCTATGTCTCATTCCATTTGCATGAAAATCGAGGCACAAGTTGGCAGTTTGAGATTTTTGCTAATTTTCGTAGAATCATTCCCCCTGATATGGAGGTCCAAAAATGTGATCTAGGTGAAATATTCACAATGTTTCCACATGTAAACGTCTCTCTGGACAAAACCCATGTCCCCGATTTTCCTCTAGAATCTTTCCAAAATTTCAAATGATATTTGGTACCAAATGCTGGTACCAAACGAGCACAACATTGGTACCAGACGAGTGCAGAATTGGTACCAGACGAGATGAGTACTAGACGACATGGAGTGTGCATATCGAATGCATGGAGTGTGGGTATCGAATGACTATGCAGGTACCGGTTGACTGTAGAACCTTCTGGTACCGGATGCCTTGGAGTACCAGATGATGTCCGGTGTGGGTACCAAATGACTTCCAGTGTGGGAACATATTATTTGGACATGGAAACATAGGATTAAACCATCATCGATAAAATCATGTTAAAAACATGTTTAATCACTTAAAAATACAAGAAAACAACAATAATTAACCACAAGGTAGAATGGATGTAATTAGTGGTAAGTGACATGATAATGGCTATAAAATGTATCAAGAGTGTGGGAATACAACTTATGAATGGAGGCTTTTCATGGTAGGAAATATGACATATTTTCATCCCAACATGTAGTTATTTACTAATTTTTGTGATGACATCATGTAAATCTTTCAGCAATTATGGTGGAGTTTCAATAGCTTCTGCTATCTTCTTTGTGTGATCCACATTCGCCATGAATTTGTCATTTTACCAAAATTGTGACAGTGTGAGATATTTGGTATTGTGTAGGGTTTTTAACTACTTATGGTGAAAATCCACAATTGGTTGTATGCCAAAAATCCCAATAGAAATAACGGTCTCAACATTTGAAAGTTTATTATCTTGGTAGCGAATTTTGGTGACCCTCTAGACTTGGCGTTATACCAAAAACTCCGATAAAATTTCTAGTCTCACCACCAACTGAAATAAAAAATTCTCCTATGCACAAAGTCACTCATATGACCGTCACACCAATAATGTTAAAAAAATATTTATCCAAAGGATGAGATCATCTCCTTAGTAGATCAACATTTGATATCACTTCTTCCAAAAGGTAGGGGGCCCGACATGTTGTCCTAGGCTTCAGGCTGATGATATTATTTGTGAAGTCCAAGAATCTATATCCCCTTCCATGCCTCTTCACTACGTGTCATATAATAATTGAGAGGGCTACCAATATAAATCAAATTAAACTTTTCCCCTTCACCAATGTGGGATAATTCCCAAATGGATGAGTTAATTAGCACTGTCGATCACTTGATTGGATGGTTGTTGAGTCTTTGCAGTCACCACTTTCATTCTTGTTCCTATGTTACATTCCATATCTCTTGCCTATCATTGGAGCTTCCATTGGTATCTTCACTGCCATTTTTGGCCCAAATGTATTAACCACGATTGGTGTGCCAACATATTACATCTCTCTCTGTTGGCGGGTATTCCATTTCCATGACTATCCTAACTGTTGGTTTCACAATCTATGCTTCTATTTATTTAAACATTACAACCTTCATGCAAGGTGATATTAGATGCCTCTCCATCATGTTCACTCAGAGTGTACTGTTTTACAACTTTATCATCTACAACGACAATTTTCCTAATCTTGTGGTTGGTTTTAGATTGTGTTTGTCTCGGTCTCTCATCTTTAAAACTTTTATGAGTGATTCTAGAGTATGTTCTAGTGGGTATTCTATCACTACAACTATTCTAACTATTGGTTTTTGAATCTTTGCTTCTAGGTATTTCAATAATATATCTTTCATGTAGGCTAGTATTAGATGCCTCTCCACCACATTCACTTCAACAACAGGGTCCCATCGACTCTTAAATAACTTCCTTTGATTGCGTTCAGGTTTTTGTACTGACGCCATATTTATAGTGCTCTCATGAGGTGGCTTGCACTCCTCAATAATCAGTGTGACAATTGCAAAATGATCTCAGTGAGCTTCATATTGAACAATTCTTCTAGTACGTTTCGTGTACAGGATGCGATAACCACATTATTTGCATTGAATTACATCACCAGACTTTAGTGAATTCTCATCTTCATAGTCTCCACAAATGTAACTCACAGGTTCAGGCATTGCAGGTCCATCCATGGTAGCTTAAATCCTGAAGAAAAATATTGATCTTTGTGTTGGGCTCTTCCAAACTCTCCTTAATTGGGATTGGCACTCGATCTAAGAGCTTTGCAAGTTCCATCTTCTCTTCTTTCTTCTCGAGCAGTGACACATTTTGTAGTTTACTTCTAAGCCTCGGTCTACCTCTCTTTCTATGTGATGTTAGAGAATGTGCAAAAACATGTTTACAATCCATGTCCTTGACTTGCATCTCGTCCTTTAGTTTACTCCAGTCACCACTTTTCAAACTATGATTAGCATGTAACAATGCACCTACATATTTGATATTGTTTACATAATGCACTCCATCTTCATTTTTGTGTCCATATCCTGGTAGCCCATTTTTCTTTTCATATGCATCTCAATCGATAGAAGTCTGGAGGCTTGCAGATTGTTTATACATGGATAAATACTCTTCTAGCATTATCAAGAAGAGGTCTTCTGGAAAACACCTTTGTTGTAAGGTCAATAATAGGATAGTCAGTATGAGCACCAAGATAGGCAAACACCAGCATTGGTAAGCAAAGGTCTACTGTAAAAGATTAGTAATAGAATAGCTAGTATGAGCACCAAGATAGGAAAACACCAACATTGGATAGTTAGTATGAGCATTCTCACAAAGACAATCCCCTATCTTCTAGGTACATCACAGATCTTGTAATAATAGAGATCCTCATAATCATCATAGTCAATAGGTCAACATACATCACTGCCAATATATATATATATATATATATATATATATATATATATATATGTAACATTGTCAATGTCAATTCTATAAATGCCAACTTGTGTTGCCATATTTCCAACATAACATTTACTACCAAAAGTTCTAAAGTGTTTTACAAATGTTGGCCTTCCAAACCGTAGTTCATAAGGGGTTTTGTCATGGTTGGGTGTCAAATGAGCTCTATTAAGTATGTGGACTGTTGTGTAGATTGCATCTCTCCAGAATTTGTCTGGAATGTTGGCTTCATTTAGCATGGTACTTTCATCTTCTTCAACTATTTTATTTTTCCTTTCTACCACTCCATTCTATTGAGGAGTCCTAGGAGCTGAAAACTATCTTTTGATACCATGATTTTCACATAATTGAGTGAACTCTTTATAGGTGAATTCTCCTCCATTGTCTAATCTCAGGCATTTAATTTTGAGATTTGTTTCATTTTCTACAAGGGATTTGTATATTTTAAATTTATCAAAGGATTTCAATTTTTCTTTTAGAAAGAATACCCAGCTCAATCTGGTGTAATCATCAAAATCAACATAAAATATTGTTCACCATAAGTCATTTTGGTTCTATTTGGTCCACATTGATCTGTGTGAATAATCTCTAATGGTTTTGTTGTGGAATGCTCTTTTTTTTTTAATCTAACTCTTGTTTGATTTTCTATTTGACAATGTTTACAAATAGAATCTGAAGGCTTAATCACTTTTGGCAGGTCCCTAACTGCCTTTTTCTCGTTATCTTTGGTCAAGTTGTCAAAGCTTAAGTGTCCCAACCTTCTATGCCATAGCCATCTTTCATCTACTTGGATTAAAAAACATTTTTCTTCTTCATCTATATTAAGGATGTGCACATTGCTAGATGTTCTTGGTGCAACTGCCACTAGCTTTCCAATGTCCTCTTTTCTGATGTCACATTTATGAGAATCAAAAGTAAGTATGTGATCTTGATCACACGTCTAACTTACACTTAGGAGATTTGGTTTGATATTTTCTACTAGAAGTACATATTTTTCTTTGGTTTTATTATTTCCTAAACTAACAGTGCCTTTTCCTAAACTAACATTGCTTTTTCCCAATATCTTGGCTGACATGTTATCTTGAAAAGTTACTTTTCCTTTTCATTTCTTATTAAACTTGAGAAATTTACTTTTATCTCCAGTCATGTGTTTGGAAAATCCACTGTCTATATACCACTGGCATCCTTGATTTCTTGCATATAAGGCTACATTGCACTCTGTTTGCTTTTTCTTCCATTCTTTTTTACTATGGGAAATATTTTTCTTTTTATCATATTTTGGCAATCTACATTCACTGTTTTTATGACCATAGTTGTTGCATTTTTGGCATTCACTATTGAAGTCTTACAAATGAGAAATTGAGTTATATTTTCTCTTCTCTATATTTTACTTATTGTTCTTATATCTTTGGACATTTCTACGATTGTATTGTCCATAAGTTTTGCAGTGGACTACCTTATGTCCAAAATTATTGCAAGAGTAACTATACCCAATAAATAGATATTTAGGGGAATTCCTTATGATGATTTTATTTTTCTTGTCATATTTTACTCTAGTAGGGAGTATTGATTTTTTTTTTTTATGTTTAACAGTTTTCAATGGTATCATATTTTCCTTATTATCTTCTTTTCTTAATGAGTTTTTAAGAGAATATGTGTAACAGATTGGTTTCTTGACAGATCCTTGTGATGTAGAAGTTGTGCCTTGAGTGTATCCCAAACTAGTATTGTTTTTTGGTGGCCTTTGACTACAGATAATTTCATCCAAGATCTTTGAACTTTTTCCAAATTGTGATCCCTTCTTTTCTTTCTCAATTTCACTTTTTAGCAGCTTAATCTCAACTTCTAGTTTCTCACATACTTGTTTTTTATCATTAAGATGTTTTAAAATGACTTATTCAATTTTATTAGCTTCCATGAGATAGGAATTCAAATCACTGATGGTCTTTTCTGACTCTTTCATGGTTTTGGAAACATCCATCTCTCTTGATTTAGTAGCTTCTTTAATCTCTAGATCCTCTTCCCTTAGTACCATGTTTTGTTTTTTAGTTTTTCTTAGTTCTTCAATTACACTAAGGATTTCTTCTTTGAATTTCAATTCTTCTTCATCTTCTAAATGTTTATCATCTTGAATTTTTATTCACATCAATAGAAGCTCTGGTTCGTCTTCTTCATTTTCTTCTGATGAGCTACTGTATTTTTGGGTAAAGAACGTTTTCTTTTTCTTGTAAAAATTCTTTTTATTATTAGTGTTTCTTTTCTTCTGATTTTTTAAGGTTCTTTCGTCATCACTTTCCTCCTTCTTAGGATGGGGACATTTATTGGCAAAGTGTCCAATTTTACCACAGTTGAAACATATTAGAGAAATATTTCCTTTGTATTTCGTTGTCCCTTTCTTGAGTTTCTTTATGAAGTTGGAAGTTTCCTCATCAGATATATCTGATAATTCATCATTGGTATTTTTTTCCTACCTCATTTGTTTTAGATGTTGTAAAGGTTGTTTCTCTTTTTGATGATTTATCATTCCATATTATCATTTCATATGCTGTAAAAATTCAATGAATTTGATCAACTTTGAGTGTGTCTAGATCAGGCCTATCTTCAATTGTAGAAATCTTGGCATCATATCTCATAGGTAATGACCTTATTATATTTTTCACAATGGGTTTATCTATAATTTCTTCTCATGTTTCTCTGATTGAATTAACCACTTCATCTGCCCTATGAAGGTATTCAACAATGTTCTCTTCTTCTTTCATTTTCATATTTTCAAACTGAGTTCTATAGGAATATAGTTTTGCTTCCATGACTTTTCTATCTCCTTCATATACAACCTCCAATTTGTCCTAGATTTCTTTGGTTGATTTACAATGCATAACCTTCACACATATAGAATTTTTCAACCCTCCTAGAATTGCATTAACTACTCGAGTTGTCATTGCATATTTTATTCCCTGCAACATCTTTCGGTGGAGCAGTTCGTGCAGTGTAACCATCCACAACAGATTGCCAGATATCAAAACCAAGAGCCAACAAAATTTTTTTCATTCTTATTTTCCATAGAGCATATCCACCTCCATTGAACAATGGTTCTTTGTTGTTAGACATTCCCTCTTGCTGATCCATTTTCAAGATCTACCTTCCAGTTTTTTAGATTGTGTTGAAGGCACCTGCTCTGATACCAATTGTTGGAATACTGAGTGGGGGGGGTGAATAAATATTACCCTTTTTCAACAATTAGCAATTACTTTTATAATTTTTTAATTACCACAATAGATCAACAATGGACTTGTTTGCAAAATCATTTATATAAATATAATTAATAGGAATTACAAGGATTTTATGTAGAATTGTGAAGGACACCAATCCTCTTTAGAGCACCAACTCTAGGAGACACAAGTCCCCTTCTTCAGGTCACCAACCCTAGGAAGCACCAACTCCCTTGTTTCTTTAGGGAAACAACCCTAGGAAGAACCCTCTGCTTTTTCTTTAGGGAACCAACCCCAGGAAGCACCGACTCCATTGTCTTAAGGGCACCAAACCCAGGAAGCACAAATTCCCTTAAATAAAGGATATGAATCCTTTCGTGCTCATCCCTTCCACCCTCACTTCATAAGAATCATCAGTTTTTCTTCTTGGACTCTGTTGTTGTTTTGATATTCTAATCTGGACTATAGAGACACTTTCTTCTCACCATTCTTTATCATTTATATTATGTTCCAACTGGTGTGAGCTATGAAGCATTGTGTCCCTTTGTTTGGACCATCACACCTCTTCACTTTAAATTAACAATAATCTCTATTCTTATTCAAATATTATTGTGAAGGATTTTAATTTAGTGACTATGATTTTCATAAATCGATGACAGGTATGGATCAATTTCTTTTAACTCAATATCATGTCTCTGCAAATATTGCAGAAATCAAATCTTGTAGAGGCACTTCCTTCAAACCATTTACATGTGACCATATGCCCAAAACCAAGGGCTTATTAATTAATGTACCCAGTGCCTCATGGCTTATGTGTTCGTAAACCATGACCGAGGGCTGGAAACTAGTCCTATTGTAATTTGACCTTTGGGAAATTCCCCTCTCATCTAATCTTTTAGAGTTTCAACTCCCTGAAGTAGTTATCTCTCACAAGGATGGATCTAATCATTATCGTGATTCCCAAAAGCAAATCAATGGTTTAGATTTGATATTTACACTATCCTTTCACTGTTTAATCCAATGGATATGATTTAATCAAACATTGAGATGAATGACCATTATTTACTTCGTGACTTCAGGACTTCCAGCCTCTGCAATATTTCAACCTTCTGGAGTACATTTCGCCGAAGTATATTGGATGATCAATATTTTTTCTTTTGTAGATGGACAATATTGTCTTTTCTAGAGGTTTCAAACAAATAGATAGCCATGAATTGATCCACAATTGAATGGAAGGTTCTCATTCACTTTGGGACTTTGGTATTTGCAGTCATTCAACTCTTTCGGAGTAAATTTCGTCGAAGTGGATCGGATGGTCGATATTTTTTCTTCCGTAGATGGATGATCCTGGCTTGTCCAAAGATTTCAAACAAATCGATGACTATGACTTGATATACAGTTGAGTGGATGGTTCTCGTTCACTTTGGGAATTTGACACTTCGGGACTCCGATCTTTGTAGTCATTTAACTCTTCCAGAGTAAATTTCACCGAAGTGCTTATTAGCAATTTCTACTTGATAACTTGCACAAGTCCAGGAGCTAGGACCATGGGATTAACCATTCCAAGCATTTAATATAATGGTCAAGATTCATTCTATAAGATCTTATATCAACGGTTACCATTGACTTCAGCCTTTGACGCTTTCGGTAGTTGTCGGTTTCCCCTGAAGGAAAAAATCTCGGATTGACATAACTTGTTGACATCACTACTAACATGGCACTAGCTGAGTAGCTTCCATGTGTCACTTAGATTTGTGAATTTTACGTGTTCCTAAAATTCCAACTAGACCTTGACACGTATCACCATTTGATTGTGCCACATTCCCTTGCTTACATGGTCTTCACTTATGTGGATTGCCTGATGTGTCACATGCCCTCCTCCTAGATCTAATGGTAGTAGGTTCATATAAATCCTTGATCCAACAATTATGATCAGTTCATTTCGGCCTTTGGGAATTTGTTTTATTTGCCCCGACTTCCCAATTCTCTCGAAGTGAGATTCCTCGATTAAACCTCGAGTAACTTGAATTCATCTAATGATCCCTCTTTGATGTGAAAATATCAACATGATCCAATGGTTGTCAGGATTTCATCTAATCAGGAATCTCATGAATCCTTGATCCAATGACTGTGATCCATTCATTTTGGGCCTTCAGGACTTCGAGTTATTCGTTCCCAATTCTCAATTCTCCTGAAGTGAGATTCCCTGACTAAACCTCGAGTAACTTGAATTTATCTGACGGTCTTGGTTTGTCCCAAAATATACATCAGTGGATAGGATTATCCATCTATTCTTTTGTAGTTTTACTGGGGGGATTTCAATCTTGATCACGTTTCTACAATGTGTTATACATCAAAATTACTCACTTCAATAGTGTCGCAAGTTTCGTCATTACCAGTGTTGTAAGTGCCGCATCTTGTCTGCAAGTGTTGTATCTTGACCACAAGTGTTACAAGTGTCAAAAACATCATACTGCCATCTTTCCTATGTCGTGCCTCTAACGACATCATAAGGACACTTAGGACACCTCAAAGACTAGTTTGGAAGAAGAGAAATCACTTGACAGGGAGTACAAACCTTTTGCCACTAAAAGAACCACTAAAAAATGGATTTTGGAGAGGAGCGCTCCCCTACCCATTGTTAGGGAGTGATAGTGGTCCATGGGCCTCTTTGGGGGAGTGTTTCAGCGCCCTGTGCACCCTTTTGGGGGAGTGCTAACCTTTTCTGAGAAAGTTTTGGGTTTGTTGAGACAAATCAGGGAAGAATCCCTCAATTCCTGAAGGTGGTTGGATTCAAATAGATGGTCAAGGCATGATATTAGGGAATATCCTCAACTGAAGGATAATAATCCTCAACTTATCCCAAATATCTCTCAATTCATTTGGCCTCTCCAAGGTTATATAACGAGGCCTCCTCATGGTGAAAGGGGGATGGAGATGGAGAATTACACCAAACTTATGATCCCATGAGTGAGATGTTATAAAAGAAATCAGTGTAGATTACTTGAGAAAAGGGGTTGGACAAGGATAACTAGAAGAAGTTGTTGCACCCTCATCAAAGGATTGTAAGTACTTTTACTTGTTCTCATCAATATATAAATTCTTGGCCTGTTTCTTTCAAACTTATGTTTGTTCCATATAAGTTTGTCTGCAGTAGATGGATCTATATTTGAGATAATATCAGTAGAGTATATAGTCCATTGTATATTTGTTTGTTCTACAGGATCTATCTAGGAGCTCAGGATCGAAGCTCAGCCTGGACTTTGCAAGGACAAATTCCATTAACAAGGTACATATCTTTCTTCTTCTCCTTCGTATATTAGCTTGATTAGATCTAAAAGGATGTCAGTGTCCATGTTAAGCACTTTTCTGTCTTGGCCTTAGGAGTCTAGAGACCAAGAGGGAATCCACTTTTCCACAGGAGGATTCACCTACAACACAATGCACTTTCCCTTCTGATATATTTTTTTTTTTACTTGGATTCTAACTGATCGAGATCATTGATCTGTTAGGAATTCGATCTCGATAGTGTTTCTACATTGCATGTGAAATCTAATATGCTCCCTCTCCTGAGATTTAGGTATATTCCTATGCATGTTGTTCATAACAACTCATCATCACATAATAATGACATTGGCTATTGACATCAATGACAATATGTCCAACAATGTGTTATCTAAAAACTAGTTGAAGAAATACTATTATGCCTTTGACATCTCTCAGAAAATGATACCAAAATGATGGGATATTTAATTATCTCATTATATCTAGCAATAATTATAAAATAAATTATCATTAAATTGTCAACTTGAGGTCCAAACACTTTCGATATGTAGTGCGCTGTATATGTAGGCTCCATGTTCTTTACTTTCACTAGTTTTCTAATATGCTTCTATGGAAAGGAAATTTCATCACTATATAGGAAAGAAAATGACATTACAAGAAATTAACATGTTTTTGGCATTTGAATCCATTTGGACCAAAACAAAAACCTCACGAGGATATGAATCCCCCTACGTTTTTAGAGAGGTTGTACTCTTTTTCCTATGATATTTTTGTAATTATGAAATCAAGAATAATATAGGACCATGATATAGATCAATCTATAATGCTCAATAAAAATCAAAAGTGATGAAAAGTAAAGAGTATTGATAAAAGAGAATTCCTGAGAAATGGACGAGGAATCTCACACATCACACATTACAACAAATAAAAATTTCCTCACATCCATCATAGTGAAAATAAAGATATTTATCACATCAAAATAAAAGAAGATGGCCCATTCACAGGAGAGAAATTTTATAGAGTAATACTTATAGAGTTCAAAAGAATATTATGATAGACCAATTTCAAATACTTTATACTCAAGACTTAGAGTTATAAAATACAGTCAAAATTGATCCTGAATATGTTCTCTAGGATCTCTCAAAAATAATAATGTATGCTACATTGCATTGAAATTAAAGGTGTTTGTACAAAGGACTGGGATTGGGGTTCCTGTGGACCATAATTAAAACATGTACAAGAAAGTATGAAATAGAAAGAGGAATGTGGGTAGATGTCAAACAATAGAATCATGAAAGAAGACAAATAAGAAAATCATCAAGATTTAATTATAATTTTCTAGTTAAAGAAGAAGAATAACTGTATGAAAAATGATAAAGGAAGAAGTATGTGATCAACATGGATTTATTATTATGGTATCTCTCTCCCTTCACTTGCTTGTTGTTGTTTATTTTGCACCCTTGCTTGTTGCGGTTTGTTTACCGAGTGTAACTACTTCTGCTCGTATTTCATAAATCTTGGCAATTGAGTTGTTTAACCATTCTTGAATAAAATCCCTTAATGGGGAAATAATTACTTCTTGTTTTACTTTAAAATTAAAAAAATACTTTTTGATTTCTCTAAGATCAATAGATAAATTTTGCAATGTATTCTCAAGGTCTTCATTTTTATTGGTGTACTCGAAAAGCCAATTGTTAATATCATCATGTGTGTATTCAATCATATTATCAAACTTTTCAACTGATGCCCTTTTTAATTATTCACCTTTCCCTTCGAAATGTTCTCGATTCATTAGCATTGCATTTGAGATATACTTAGGGTTTGAGGCTTCAAAAATAGGACCAGAGATATCTAAATAAATAATTTTTTAGTATGCTTATGTCTTCCTTCTTGATAAAGCAGTCAATTAGGATGACAGTCCTTTGAATACATTGATTCTTTCAATCCAGAAGGACTTTAGTTGCTTGATGTTGCTCAAAGAAGGTAAATTTTCTTTCTTTCTCAATTGTTTTATCATTTTCGAAACCTTCATAGAAAACATCACAACTCCATCTATATAAAAACCTTCATCATTTTCAAATTTGTATTAAAATATTCAACGATGTTCTGAATTCTCAAACCAAGAGAGGAGAATATTTTTTCCATATCCCATAACTCTAAAATGAATGAAATTATTTTCTTCGATAAAATGCCGAGTGGCAATGATCAAATTTGAAATTCCCTTGACTCTAGAACTTGACTCTAGGGTTTCTTGAAAATGTTTTCCGTGATGAATCATGGCAACGGGGGAAGCCAGAATAGGTGGAGGCATGAGGGTTTCTTCTAATTCTTTATTTTTCTCTTTCAACTAAGAGTTTTCTTCCTCCATATTTTCAATTGAAACATCAAGTGCATCCCCTTTAAATTTATGAATATATGACAATCTAGAAGGAAACATATTTTGTGTATCAACTGTGGACCACAACTTCCTACTTTTACTCTTCGTAGTTATTTCAAAGACCAATTTCTTAGATTCCCTATCAAAAGATGCGTTTTGTACAACAAAAGTCTCTTCATTAGAAAATGTCTCCTTTTGGACCATAAGTGCAGAAATATGTTGTACATTTTCTCTAACCGATACTTCTACATCCGGGAAAGTGATATTTTCAATATCCACATCCAAGTCCATATTATCCAATAACAAATCATTTTCTGGTGCATGCATTTCTTCTCCCTCTTGCTATGAATTAGTCATTTTTATTTTTATTTTTAACTTATGGGGGTTCTCCAAGTTCTCCCTTAGGAGGGTTTTTTTCTTCATCATCCCCTAAATTATTACTCTATATTTTTCTTAGGTGTGATGTCCCAACCTAAGGATTTGTATTTGGTAGAGCACTTCTTCGAGAAACATCTGGTGACTGGGCATTTTTTTCATTTGAAGGCTTACCTCTTTCCTTATGATGTTTTGTGGTACTTATGACAATTTATATATCTTTGGAGTCTTTGTCAGCTTATTAATTATTAGGGTTATGGCTATCATTATCTTCTTCTCTAGTTATGACTGAATTTATGAGTGTAGGGTTGATCCCAACTAAAATCAAATGATTGTAAAAAAGATAACTAGGGTGAAAACCCTTGATTTCCTTTGCATATCTCAAGTTGGAATGGTCGAAATAAGAAGCATATTCGTCAATATTGGAAATTCCTCTGAGAATAATTTCATGAACTTTCTACGGGAGAGGTATGAACTTCTTTTTTCTTTTCTCAGAAAAGGTTTGAAACCAAAATTTGTATTGTCTAGCTACTTCAAAAATAAACAAATTATCATATATATAATATGGAATAAAAATAGGTTTTTAGATAGAGAAAAAAACCTTGATGATATTGTAATGCTCCCTTTGTTCAAGAATTATTTTCCCTTTTAGAAAATCCGACACTTCCAATGAGATCCAGGAATTCCCTTCCCCAAATAACAACTTCTTGAATTTAGACACAAAATCATAATATACTTCATAGAAATGATGGTTGACTCTCTTACTCCATAAAGCTTGATACCACATGGTCACAGGTTCCACCTTTACTTTCACTCTTTGGGAAATTTTTAAACCATCAAGAGTATGACAATATGTAATAGAAAATATAAAATAATATGTCATATAAAACTTCTTCCCAGTCTTGAAAATTTTCAACTGTGTAGTAATTTTATTTGAAGTAATCCTCGTCGAGTCGAATATTCCATTTTCGTGAACTACAAAATGAAGTATATACAATGCCAATCGGGAAATGGTTTCTGTAAAGTCTTGGACAACAATTCGAGTAAATAACCAGGCAATTTACTTATAAGGATTTTTTAAAGAACTTACTTGACTTATGGATATGTTTTTAGGAATTGATGCAGGGTCATGTAAATATTCTTGAAGAAGTTCGATTCAATTATTTTTTCTTTTTATAAAATTTTTGGCTTCCTCCCTTTGTAAACCAAGTTTGGCTTCAACAATTTTAGTATCTCTCTAAATATTGAAGGTGCCAAGGAGACAAGAGAAATTATATGCAATGTGATGACCCTTATATTTTGGATAAACTTGTCGATGCACCAGGTGACAATATCCTTTCATTCAAATACTTTGGGGAGGAAACCTATGAGAACTATCACTGAAGTCCACACCTTATTGTTTTCTTTACCCAGTAAATTTGAATAGTACCAATATGACTGGGACCAATGATAGTTTTGGTCTTCTCTAACGAAGAGGTTCAAGGTATCTCCAAAAAAATGTTGATTTCTCAAGACTAACTTTGCGGAGCTGTCCAACTTCTCTTATAATATTACTTTGCACAGTAAAATGATTTTAAGTTATATTTTCTTTTGATGTAAACATTAACTCTAAATAAATATGACTAGCCTTGGTATAAGAAACTTTAATTAATGACCATTTCAAAAATGAATTTAATAGTTAACTCTGTAAGGATAGCATTAAATGTGACATCGATAAATGTGAAGGAAGGGACACGTGATGGTGGAGAGTTGGAGTGAGTGATTAGAATGGAAAATCAAGTCTGTGAGTCTGAATATCCGCAAGTCTTAAACTTCGAATAGATGAAATGTCTAAGCGTTGAAATATGTCGGGCGATCTATGGGAGAAGTGGAGGTATAAGACAAAGGTCCGTGAGTCCATAAGTATGAAAGTACGCAATGAAAACGTAAACTCAGTGTTGGGTGGACTAATATATGTGTAAAGGGAACATAATACATTTCTAAAGGTCTGTGAGTTCGAAAGTCCGTGAATGTGATGAACATGACTAAGTGTGTTAATATTGTTAATATTGATAGAACAAAGAAAAGGGAAAAAATGGGGAAGAAAAGAGATTCAGGAAGGGAAATTATATAAGGGGAAGAGAAAAGGTAGGAAAATAAAAGGGGAAGAAGAAAAGGGATTCAACAACTGGCTCCAATTGTGGGATCATATCCCCCTGCGGGTTGTCAATAGTCCTGAATCATCATGACCAGATGTTTTATCCTTTGGGAAATGGAGTCAAAATGGTAAATATATACAAAAAAAAAAAAAAAACATGTACAAAGAGGAGAGAATGTTTTAAGAAAAAAAACGTTTGAGGTGTTTCCCGTTGATAGGAAATATTAACATCTTTCCCTTCATATATTTCATCATGTATGAGTTGAAACCCAATATTTTTTCAATGAGGTAAGGCCCAATCCAGAGTGCCTCGAATTTCATATGCATTGAAAAATTATATTTTTCTTTGTTCTAGAGCAAAACCGATTCTCCCTTTCGAAATTTCTTGATTCTTGCACTTTGATCAAAATATTTCTTAACATTCTACTGCCTCTATGATATTTTCTTCAAATCCTCACTTCTTTCTTCTTCTAATTTCAACAATTGGTTCAATCTCTTATGTAGAGGGGTATCTTCAACATCCTCTAGGTTGGTCGCATAAGTCAAAGCCTTCAATTCAAGGCTAATTGACATCTTCGATTCCTTTCCATAAACCAACATCTAAGAAGACATCCCAGTACTATCCTTCAAAGTCATTTTTCTTTCCCATAGAGCATCAGTCAACTTCAAGTGCCAGCTTTTCTGATTTCGATCAATAGTTTTCTTTAGAATATGAATGAGTGTCATATTGGTAGACTCTGAAATTCCATTTCCTTGTGGATAATAGTTTGATTATTGTCCCATCAAAATTCCATACTCTTCGAAAAAAATTGTGAATTTTGATCCAATGAAAGTTGAGCCATTGTCTATAATGAGTTTCTATGGAACACCAAATTTTGACAAGATGTTATCCTTGAGGAATTTAATAAATTTGTTAGAGTCGACCTTTTTCAATGCTGTTGCTTCCTTCCATTTTGTGATGTAGTCCATAACAATGAGAATATATGTGTGCCCCTTACTTGATTTTTGAGTTATTGGACCAATGACGTCTAACCCCCATTGTGTGAATGGTTTTTCTACTGATATAGGTTGCAAAGGCATTGCATACCTCTTCATTTTTCCTAAGAATTGTTGACATGGAATGCATCTTCTCAACATCCCATATGATTCCTTGAAAATTGATGGCCAATAATATCTAGTTATAATTATCTTATGTGTTGCAATAGTTGGTGAAAAATTTCCTCCGCATATACCTTCATGAAATTCGTGTATCAGTTCTTGGGCCTTCTTTTCATCTTATACACATCTCAATAACATGCCATCATAGTTTCTTCTTAATAATATTTAAGAAATCAACATATATTGAATTGAATTCATACTTAGATCTCTTCTTTCCTTTAGAGTCATGTTTATGGGAAATTGACCAGATTTTAAATAAAATACACTGTCTTTGTACCACTTCGAGCCGGATATAGGTTTTCTGATTGAAACTGAAATCAATCTATTTAGGGCATCTGTAACACACCCATGGTGGGTCGTCAAAATTTTATTTTCCTTAACTATCTCAAATCCTCTATTTGAGGTCTTTATTACCTTTTGCTCGTCCAAAGCATTCCAACCACAGTCTCCATGCTCAAAACCGAGCTTAGAACAGGCACATATACCTCTCCCAAGTTCCTTGGGTGTTCATTGGTCGGGGCCACAAGGCTTCCACGTGGGTTCAACTCAAAATGTTTCTCCATGAGTCCTCCTATGCCCCGGAGCTTCCAGAAGTCCGAAATATATGGTGGATATCCATCCCCCAATCAATCCAATGGATGGACTTGATCCTCGACTAACTCACAGGATACCAGGGAATTCGACGTTTGACCTTCCGATTGAATTCCAGGCCTAGCCCCTTCCCTCCATATACACTCGCATATGATTGCTGGCTATGACCAGATGCCAAGACAACCACCGCGTGAATCCTCCAGAGTGGAAAATATCTAAAGTTCACAATCCAACGCCATGTGTATTCTGAGAATTTGACGGCCCTAATCCACTTCAGGACTCCGGGCTTCGACAGGTTCTCAAGTCTTCACACATGCAAACCTTCATAGTGAAACCCTTTCAGAGTGTCAGATATTTTGACACACATCCTTCTCTATTCAACGATCATGATGAAGTCTGACACTTTGTCCTTCGGGAGTTCTAGACCCACTCAATACCACTTTTCTTCTAGAGTGACTTTTCTTCAAGTGGTGGATGTTATACCACATATCCTCCTATATTCAACGGTCATGATGAACTTTGGCGTTTCGGCCTTTAGGATTTTTTTGTGTCAAAATACCCCTATCCTCCCAAAGCTGTCAACTCTGGGTTGACTATGTCGTAGATCCAAGGGATAGGATAACACTCGAAGGATCCCCGGATCTACGGTCCTAGTCACTTCACCAATTCAGGATTCGAGAGTTCTACACCCTCTACCCTCACTTTCCTCCAAAATACCTTTCCTCCTAAGAACACAGATCTCTGCCACATGTTCCTTTGGATCCAATGGTCCAGATATTCTTCGCTACTTCGGGCTTCAAGAGTTTTTCAAAGCTTGACACTTCAAATCCTTTGAAGTGGCTCTTCCTCAGAGTTAACAATCTATTTCCACGTTCCTTCCTGTGCCAATGACTAGGATCTACTCCATCACTTTGTCACTTTTAGGATTTTTGAAGCACCTCAAATCCTCTGGAGTCTCAAAGTCCCAGACTCCCAGAATCCTAGTTGTTTCACCAACAACGTGGGAGAGGTGGGCATGTACTAGGGGATGACACGTAGTTGGGTCAGTATTGACAGGTGACCTTGTCTGGGATGATACGTATCACATTCAAAAAGGTATATAGAGTGTGTGATGCGCATGAATCCAAGTGTCATGTAGCTCATCGATCTTAAATCCACATCACCATGTATGGCATCATTGCGCCTCGTCGCTCCGGTCTAATCATCTTTCAACCTCCCTCATATTTTCACCAATGATATCTGACCAATACTAATTTATTCATGGATCGACGGTTCACAGTAATCGTGGGGCCCCAACATGCTCTCTATTTATCAGAGAGCTCAATCTCTGCAATCTAAAAAGTGCTTACCTAACTCTGTCTAATCGTCGTTGTTGATCCTCCACCCTGATGAGATCAACAATATTGGTTGATTATGGTTCATGAACTAACACGTCCTCTAATTTCATCTTCGTGCTCTACAATGATTCCCATCCATCGATATATGTTCTCAGATCGATAGTTCATAGTGATTGTGGGGCCCAATCTTCGTAATCTGGAAAGTGCTCACTCGAATCTATCTAATTGTGGTTGTTGATCCTCCACCTCGATGAGATCAACAGTTTTGTTTGATTATGGGATGTGAACTAGCACGTCTTCTAATTTCACCTTCGTGCTCTGCAATGATTCCCAACTATCGACTTAATCGAGTGGCTGGCGTTTGATCCATTAACTCTAGTGGATCTTTGAGTCGATCTGATTATTGAGATAGGTTTTCCTCTCTATGAAAGGCTCACATTCATCTCCTCTATCAGTTTCTTGATTCATCTAAGACTCTTGTTACTTAGGGAGTTCGTGTAACTTTGACTATCATGAAGTTTCACATCCTAGGGTGTTGAACTCTTGAAACTCAGAAACCATTATGAGCTAGCTCCTTTCGGGCTTAGCATAGGGTTACTATACCCAGGTCACATGGACCTTCATATGACTCTTGGGCTATGATATATACTCTTAGTTGGGTTTTTGTTAAGGTCATGGGCGCGAATTCAAGGTCTCTCAGGCTACTGGTTTGAAGGAAACACCTTCCTAACTCACAGAACTTTATGTTCTGAAACAGGGAAAGGTAAAATATCAAGGTTACCGAGACGGTAGCAGTGCCAAGAGGATTTTTCCGAATCTAGCGCTATGAGGTAGCTCCCTGGGGAAAACACCTTCAAGAGATAAATTGGAGCATATGGGAAAAGCAGAAGCATAAGTTCTCAAGGAAGCCAATGTATACACATAACTTAACCATTTCAATATTTTTTTTTTTTTATAGATATGTAAATACATGCATGAAACCATTAATTCCCACTTCAATGCATAGAGTATGAAAACACTTATAAGAGCCAAATAAAGTGAAGCGACTACTAGAAGGGGTTCCCATTTCCACTCAACCATAGGCTCAATCACTCCTAATAGATTTACCACTATCCACCCTTGAGCTAGACCACGATGCTTTGAAATTGAATCTTTTCTTCCGACACATAAATATTTAGGGACAAAGGTTACTCTCCTCCTCCTGACTTAGTATCTATTTCCCGCAATCAGAGCACACACTTTTTCACAGTTCCTCCTAGAACCTGAGAGCTCAGTCTCTCGTCTCTTCACTCTTTGCAGGCCCTCTTCTCTTTTGTCCACCACACCTTCCTTTCTTGCCTTTCTCAACAATATTGTGTGAGGCCCAAATCCTCACTCTATGGTTAGGTCTCGAAGCCTTACAGATGGGCGGTCTTCCCCATCCCCTCATTAACTCTTGAGGAGGTATTCCCACCTACCAGCTTGAATTTAATTCATTTTTGGGTTAGAGGGTTGTTATGATCCAGAGCAATTAAATCCAACAAAGTACTGGTCTGGTGGAAGTTAACGCAACCATTCCTTGTCCCCTCCACTATCTCTTTCATAACATTTGTGGTCTCTCTTAGCACATCCCATTTTCCAGCAGTCATGCAACACTTATCCATTTTATATTAAAATAACATAATTTAGATTCATCAACCTTTTATACAAAGGTACATCAAATCAAACATTCACACATTTGAGTTTTCCATAGTCTCT